>JAPMOB010227173.1:0-23570 GCA_029875015.1 Lepomis gibbosus
GGGTACAGAGTGTGAAGGCACATTTTATGAACGAAATGTGTATAATTTGGAAATTTTAAGTCGTTTTTTGCCTTTCAGCATGTTCCACTGCAATTTTATTCTTAATCTATTTTACAATTACATCTCCATTAATGCTAGAACATACTTACATGTTGCATATTAGTTAGTTGGAGAGTCATGCTCTAATCTCAAGTAATGGTCGCGGGCACACAATTACTGCGATATACTGCAAACACAGCATCAAAAGCTACATATAATGTACTATAGTGGCCTGAAACATGCAAGTGGATTGTTCACCTTAAGTGTACAAATGAGCATCTTAGTGAGGCAAGAAACATTTTTTTTTTAACTTTTTTGTTTTACTTTACATTTAATCAACACTAATGACCAAAATACGCATAGTTTATTATAGTTTACAGTTTTATAGAATAATGAAAACTCTCTGTTAATGATGTATGGACTAACTTTGATATAAGAAACACTCACTGACAGTGTACAGTGTATAAATAAGGTCAGGGTTGGAAGAGGAAATTGTTAACTAGCATAACACTGATTACATTAGATTCATGCGCTACTAATATTTATGTTGAATTACAATTGATTTCAATATTTGTATTTTTTCTATTACTTTATAAAATAAATCCACAGCACTATCTTAAAGCACAAACTAAAGTGAGATCAAACAGGATATGTAATGTTTTCTTAAGATGTGTTGCTGTGAAGCAGGTCTGTTTCTCGTGTTATTTTATTCCGACATCAAACCATGTCAGAGTCAGAGCTCCTTATGTGATGATAGCTGATGAAATGACATTGGATACCAGCACCTGTTTGTGAGGCATTATTATAAGACACTGAAGACCTGTATAGATGTCATTGTGGTTGTATTTAGTAAGCTCCATTCTAGTGTTTAGTGATTTGTATTGTGTATATATATAATGTGCCAGACATGTCAGTGCTGATATTCTAGTTTGTTTTTTTAAAATGTCATTGTAAGACCAAAATGAATGTTGTACATTTTGTGACAGCAGCTTTGTCTTTATAGGAAATGTACCTATAAAATCTGACTTTTGAACGCAATATCTGAGGTTCTCCCAAAGTTATTGCAAGCGCTTTGCCAGTCTACTCAAAAGGAACATGAAGGAGGGTGGTGGTTGTGTGGCTGGAAAACATTTCACACAGAGTACAAACACAGTTACCATAAACACCAACCATTAATTAGTGGATTATCTCTACTCATTACAGGACACTGTCAAATCAAGTGGAAATACATAATTATGATTGTTGGCTATGGGATAGTAATGAAAAATGAGTGCCACTATTCCACTATTGCCACCGGGGTATGAAATGTTTTCTTTCTCTTTTGAGAAACACATGTGCTCTTCAATCTTCATCTTATTTTATAAAGGAAATTGGACCAATAATTCAGAACAAATTTGACAATAGTCAATTAAAGTTTAAAAATATCACCATAAAAATGAATTTTCATTTGTAAGGGAAAGAGAGGCACATATGTGATTACGACCTAAAGGCAACGTTCCCCTAAAGCATCTGATGTTTACACAAGATTTTAAGAAAAATAAAGCTGATATGAAAGTTTAGTAAAATCTTTTATACATAATACACCTTTTCAGCTCCATGATTTATTCATCTTCAACAGTCACATAGCTGCAAGCATCACTCAACAGCACAATGCTTACAGGAAGAGCTCTGTATGTGCATTTAATATATCTGATTAGATTGAAAAAGGATACACAAGTCTCTAAAAAACACAGTATATCATTGATTGTGACTATGAACATGTATAGGTTCTGCGGGTCCCATTGTATATCGCAAAACATATTGTATTTTAGTGCGCAAAGTGTTACTGTATGTATGAACCATTAATGGTATTTACCTAATGAAATGTATGGGAAAAACATATTTTTAATCTGAAAGTACCTATGCCAATTATTGTAACTGCTGTATATCAGTGACCATGGTAGGTACGTGTATATGTAACAATAAAAATATTTTTGTTCAAAGTTTGCCTGGTTGTGTTTTGTAAAGCTGTAGCCAACAAAAGAAATGTTCCTCGGAGGGTTCAAATCAGATTTGTTATTGCTGTGCAAATGCAACATCCTAATATACTTGCACCAGTTAACAAAAGGCTAGTCCCAGCCTATCTGCAGATAACAGTTTCAAATAGAACAAGCAATCCCAAAACACAAGATAGCTTCTATCCAAACGAGGATGTTTCACAAGCACGTTTTTTATTTCCAAAATGCCGTCCAATGGCGTTATCATCTCAGCCATCAAGTGTTTGGGTAGTGATCTGTATGAAATGCTCTGTCCTTTCTTGTTTGTCTTGTCTTGTTTGTTGGCTGTCAGACAATGAGGCTGCTGATGCCGGGGCTGTCGGGAGAGTTCATATCCGTCTGAAGAGGAAATGAGAGGGTCTGATGCTTACTGATGGAACCAGTATCAGAGTTGCTGGAGACAATATTAGTGATGGGAGATTGGACAGGCAAGGAGCCAATATTGCACAAGTGACGTAAAGAGTATTTTGATACCTTCTGCAACAAGAGAGGGCATCAAACAGGGACATCACCAGTTAATTTAGTTTCTAGAATAATAAATCTGTACACAATTGTAAAGCCCAGCTCCAGCGAAGTCAAATCAAAGGACTAGAGGACTTTTGTTATTGTCATGGAAAGAACATATAAGAAAAGAATTCTCAAAGGTAATTTCACAAAGCAGGAATTAGTCAGATGACATTAAAACTTACAGATTTTATTACAATTTTATTATTTTTGTTTTACAGTTTTAAATAACTATCATGAATATCCTTTTGCACAGTTTTCCTGGCTAGCTTTCCGCTTTGGAAAATAACACCTTGGAAAAACTATACCTGCATGAAGTTTCAATTACTTAACTAGATAATGTGAGATTGACTCAACTTCAACAGCAAAGCACATGATCAACATCAATATTTACCCATAATTTAGTTGCTTGCATTGAGCCTTCTAATTTTCATAAAACAAGAAAAATTCTGCAAGTGGGGTGGGGTACCCTGAGCATTTCACTTGTTTCAAGCATGGTCTCGAAACAAAAGAATAAATATATAACCAAATGAAATTAAACAAAAAAGTCTTTACACAACATTTTTACAACATGGGTTGATTTTTGGCTTCTGGATTTTAGATCTAGGACTAAAATATATTTTTTGCACTGTTGAGAAGCCTAAAATTGAGACTTAATGTAGTTAAGATCCTATAATTTTGCATCATTATGCATATACAATGTAGATGTAGGTTTGATTATTTTTCATAGAACCAGAGACTTACTACCAGCGCTAAATGTCACCAGCAGATGGAGATAGAGTAACATCAAAAGGAGACTACAAAACAGTCAGTCCAGTCCGCTTTATTGCTGTCTTTTATAGTTGCAATCAGCTATGAGATGTGTTAAAACAATAGCTGTTTTTAAAGCTATATGCCATGTGAAATATTTCATATTTCCCCAGTGGTTGGCATTTAAAGGACATTCTGCCCTCATCAGCTCACAAATGTTACTTCTCAAGTGTTTTTTTAATCTTTATATAATTTTTAAATTCATTTTTAAGGGTGCTTTTGCTGAGAGCAAGGCCCTCTTCTTTTCCCTGTTCACGCTCACACATTTATACACATTCACATCACCTTCCAATAGAACCACATTTGTGGGATAAGAGCCTTGGTCAAGGGCACCTCCATGGTGGTAATGATGGTGAGGCAAGGGCCTTTATGTTCTTTATTATCATTAAAACATATCAGCATTACACTTCACCAGCAGTCTAACTGAAGTCACTGAAATGCAATGAATTGATCATTTCCCTCTTTGGGTAGGAGTACTGAAAACAATGTGGTAAGTCTCATGAATCAGCTCTAGGGGGCACTGCGACATCATCATCATTCTGGAAAGGAGAGAGAGAGAGACAGAGAGAGTAAGAGAGAGCAAGAGAGAGAGAGAGAAGGAGGAGGGGGAGGTATGATAGATTCCATTTCTATTCTACCTTTAATCCAACTGTGAAATTTATAAGTAAAAGGCAGTTCGTTTTCTCTTCTCAGGTAGTTCCCTGAAAGGCTGTGTACTGCTGCATCAACTCTGAGTTTCATCATCACACCTTTACCCAAAAAACATGACCAGCAGGCAGACATGTGCTTGATATACTATATTGATCACGTCTGGATTTAAAGAAAAAAACTATTAAAAGGTTAAAGTTCATTAAACGGAGATACACTTAGCCTAAACTTCTCACCTAATGAGCCACGTGACAAAGGTCACATTCACTTTTACCACTTCAAAGATAATTCTCCTAATAAACACATAGTGCAGGGAATGCAAAGTTATGTTTATAGGCTACAGCAGCTATCAAATTAGGAATGAATGTGTTGAGACGCAGTAATGCAAACCACAGCAAACCAACTGTTCAAAATAAGTAATTTGCACGTCCACTTCTCCACTTTAAACATTTTATTACAGACAAAAGAAAACAAAAGAAGTATTTGTGACACAAAATTAATCTAATGCTGGTACACCGGTGTTGCACCAACAACAATTTCTGAAAAAATATTTATTATTCTAATAATCATGGTGTTTGATCAATAATAATAATAATAATAATAATAATAATAATAATAATAATAATAATGCACCCTGATGAAAAAAGCCAAAATGTTACTTCATATCATTCATAAATAGATGTGAAACCTGCAACCAAATTAAATAGAATGACCATATTGTAAAACATATGATATTCAACAAAACAAAATGGGTTCTCTCAGCACTGGCTTTACAAATTAAAGAAGTACATTTGGCAGGTTTATACACAAAATTAAAATATCTAACCCCATTACTTTTCCTCCAAACGCAAATCCTGCTACAGTGAAAAAACAAAATGTCTTCAGATTTTTTTTTCTTCACAAAAAATGATAAAGATGAGTTCAACACAATTCTAAAACACCTAATAAAACTAGTCAAAAACTTTAAAACCCACTGTTATGTTTTTTTTTCTTTAGTAACATTTCACATTTAGCAACGTTTTTTTTTTTTTTTATTCACCTGTACAAGTGGTGTCTGGGCTAAGGGTAGGTGGGCGGGGTAACAGGTGGGGGTGGTCCTTATTTACCAAGAGGAGGAGGAGCTAAAAGGAGAGGTATCAACCATTGACCTCTACAGTTCTGTAACGTCCTGAGGCCATGTGAAGAGAGTAGCACTCTCTTTCAGAGCTCCGCCAGTTAAAAGAGGAAATGGAGCGTTTTTCCCTCTTTGCTTTTTTCTCTCTCTCGTTTTGGAGAGAAACAAGACCAGTGAACACAGTTTTAACACAACTTTTAGTGTGTGTATTCCCTCACTGAATCCGCCTGCACGAAAATCACATAACCAAACAAAAAGAATGTTAAAAAAAAGAAAGCAAGGGACTGCAGCTAAATACACACATAAGAGGGTTCCATTTTGGTGATATTTACAATCACTCTGTGAGAAAGAAAGGAAATGATGAGTCCTTTACTAGGAGCAAGAATGATTTACAAATGTCTCAAGTGTCTGTGACTATCTTCATTAAAATTTTGCTTTGCTTTCACTCAGGCTGGGTGTTTCAGTCTGTCCTGAAGTACATCCACCCCTGCTGAGGTGACTAAATTCTAGTTTCCTGCATTAGCTTTTCTAGCCAAGATCCCTACACTGCTTAGAGCATTTCATCTCCCCAATGAGGGCAGTCCATGGCAAACACAAAGTAATGGAGTAAAGAGGAGAGAAAGCATCTTTTAAAAAAAATTAAAATTAAAATGAGAAGACATTTTCTTTTGGTCTTCATTTCCAGTATTTTGGCATGAGCTTAAAGCTCACTGCCCGGGCAAAAAAAAAGGAAAGTTCAGAGATAAGGGAAAAAAAGCAAGAGAAGTGCCTCAGGCTTCTGGCTGATCTAAGTGCTTGGCAAATAGGTGAAGTTACTGTAGCAGTCTTTGGGATTTTCTAAATCCGTCACAAAAACAAAAGAAAACTAAATGGTGTAGAAGCAGATACATCGATGACGTTGTTGTTATGTTGGAAAGCTCCCTGGAGTCTGACATTTGGAGGTCTTTCAACTTCAAGTGAGGTAGAGAGGCTTGTCCCGAGCTCCCATGCCACTGCTGAGGAAGAAGAAGCTGTATTAATGTATGTCTGGATGCGTATTAATACAATGATATTCTGACTACATGCATTCGTCTTCCTCCTATATTTCACCAGGAAATCCTAGTGAGTTTATGAACTCTTTTCCAGGAACACCTGGCCAAGAAAGCGGCTCCAACACAAACATAAAAGCTGTCAACAAACAACAGACATCAATCAGTATAAAGAAAAATACAAAAGTCAGAATTGGCAGATCGCTTGGTACTTGAAATGTCAAATACAATGTCTGTTCTCCAGTTATCTTTACTGACACGCTGGAATAATTCAGTACCCTCCAAAACTCCAACTACAATGATCTGACACTGAGAAAAAAAAGGTTTTAAGCAAAGACTCAATCTACTTCAAAGAGCATCAAACATGATTTGACCCAGGCGTGATCCCATTTGACATACAGATGAATCAGCTCCAAATACAGAAGATACAGACTCCCAGCTCTGCTGCCTCTCAGAATAGCAACACAGAGTTTCAGGTGTGAGACAAAACAACATTTCTCTTGTACCTGCTTGAATAGCTTGATTCAATAAGGCAATGTGTGTTGAGCGAAACACAGGGAAACTTAATTGGATGTCACACTTTTTCCAAGCTCGGTAATAGCATTGTTTTACTGCCGCATTACTCATTTCAATTTCAAGGAGATGTTTTGCTTTAGCAAAGGAAATCGCAGTTTATGATTAATGCTGTCTGAATCTCTGAGTGTGAAAGTGAAGTGGTTTAGAGCAACTCATTTGGAAAATGAGTAACTGTCAACTGACAACTACTCACTATTCTCAACAATCAAATGTGCCGGATTGGATTTACAAAAGCAACATTTCTTTTATTTTAGGCCATCTTTTCATGGTTAACTCAGTGTCATATCTTCTTTTTTAGCCATCATGTCCAACACAATATGGTGATGTGATGAGCTCACCCGCAGTGGTTGGGTCCACAGTCCCTGTTGCAGTACTCGCTGTCCCAGTCGGGGTTCTGGCCATGCACTGGGTTAGGGGCTCCTGGAGACTGTGAGCCCCCGACACTGTTCTGGTAATCAGCCTGAATATGGGAGAATCCCTGTAGATCGGACAAGAGGAGAGGAGAGGGGAAAAGAGGTTATATTGCCCAGATTTGAGATGGCCAGCCATTAAAGTTTGCTGAGGCATGATACTGTATGAGGCCAAAAGTTGTCTTTATCTGTTGCTCCTGAGCTTAGTGAGTAATACCACTTTTTCTCTCTCCCCATTTTCTCTTATTGCTTGGTTAAAATGGGTCTCAAAATCACACTTCTTACACTGACATGACAACCTCCTGCTGAATTGGTGACTCATTATAGACTAAGAGGGGAAAGGAGAAAATAGTTTGTTTGCCACTAAATGGGTGAGTAAACAGTAAAGTTTCTCAAAATATTTTTGCAGAATGTGCTCTTTTCTCCTTCATTGATATGCTAAAAATGTGTATCACAATACAATGAGATTTGAGATTTTCTTATTTGGAAAACAGTAGTAACTCATAAAAACATTAGATGGAATTTAAATCACAGCCAGAAAAGCACTACAGCCTGAGGTTTCTATGGTAATATCAACAGTTTTTAAGTGTAATAAATATATAACAGTAATTATCAACAATTAAACATCATGTGGTTACAGGTTTACATTCTGCACAAATGTATAAGGTGATTAATGAGAAGCTTTAGCATATGTATGTATGTGTTTCATCATATTTCATGTTTCACCGATTTTAATAATAGTCGGACCAACCTGTTGGCTGAGAGGAGGGGAATGCAGTGGCGCCTGGAGCCCCATTTGGTGTGAGATGATTGGCTGCGACTGCTGCATGCGGATTGGCTGGTTGAGCAGGGAGCTCTGGTGCAGGGAGAGCTGGGCGTGGGGGTGCAGAGGTGGGCTGATCTGGAAGGGAGCTGGGGGAGAGGCACTCATGCTGGGCGGCAGCATCTGGGATTGGCTGAGGGTCTGGGCCAGGGTGTGGCGGGGCGGCCCGGCGTAGCTCTGGAGGTCCGACAGGGGGAAGGAGCCTGGCGGGCCCAAGTAGGGTGAGGAGGGCTGAGGGGGCACACTGTACAGGGGCTGCTTCGGGGGCAGCAGGTGGGAGGGCTGGCTGGTCTGCTGGGCACTTTTTGGTTCAGGGTCATTGTATGTCTGTGGATGAATAAAACAGAATTTTAATGAGATGACTAACTCTGGTTCTTGAAACCCTCAACACATCAATCATTATAAAGCAAGCTCTGGCCACAACATCTCCGCTCTCATTTTTGCCCTGACCTGTCTCTTAAGGGGAGATTCTGTTATTTGTCAACCTGGGTCTTATTATAAGCAGAGACGTTTTATAGAGATATATAAGGACTTTGTTATAAGTAAGCCAAGTTGAACGGACTGCTATGCTATGCTGTTTGCTATAGCAGCTGCCGGGATTTCCAGGGGACTACTTTCTGTGTTTACGTTAAGTAGGAAGGAATAATTTGGGAAATAAGCTTGGTCTCTTTTTTGCCGAGAGTTAGATAAGAATATTGCCCTTGTTTCTAGTTTTATGCTAAGCTAAGCTAACCGTCTCTTAGCTTCTGCTTTATAGTAAACGGACAGACATGAAAGTGGTTTCAGTCTCCTCGTGAAACTTTCGCCAAAAAAGCAAACATGTGTATTTCCCAAAATGTTTGACCATTCCTTTAAGATTATGTTAAGTCTGTGTTTCCCAAATCTCTACAATTGAGATGGTGGGAAATTTTTTTATCACAACGACCAAATTCTCAGTTGACATTCATAACAGTAAATCTTTTCCAACATATTGATGCTTGCTGTGTAATGAGACTGTATATATTTTATTTTCAGTCTATCCTTGGCCTGACAGCTTTCACTATTTATTTTGCACCACTTCACACACACACACACACACACACACACGTAGTCAGGCTGACAGATGGCAAAACGGGGTCGTCCATGGAAAGGGATGCAGTGTTTTAAAGGAAAATACAAAACTCCACCAAAATCATCCAAACTTGACCTTTCTCATTTAGGACAGTATCACTCTGAGCAGGTGCAGCGCCCACAATATACCCCCACCTCCAGCCTGCCCCACCCTCTCCAGGACCCTATGATGAGCTGTCAGATTGCTCATCTCCAGCCATCAGTGCTGATTAGAAGGTAATGGAGCCCATTTGTATGAATAGAGCTTGGGCCGAGGTAATGATCAATAGACACCTTGACAGATAGATGGGAAAAGGAGAGACACACACACACACACACACACTCACACACACACACATGCAGGAACACAGGCAGAGAAATGAAGCTGTTTGCCTCCAGAACAAATGGAATGACAAGAGGAATCTTCCCCACACTACATTGTGTGTTGTTAATACAAGATGGCACTAAACAATGCAATACATAGCCCTCCTCCTTGCCTTTCTTTATTCCCCATGCTACTATGCTGGTGTATACAAGACACCATCCTTCACTGGGCAAAAGGAATGTCATAGATCTGAATTAGCAGGAAGGTGTCAGAGGTGGAAACCACAGAAAGCCTATGATTGCTTGCGCTGATTTGTACTTCCTGTTGTAGATAATTAGATGGAGGAAATCAATGATCTAATGTGTGACACAGGTGTAGTTTGTCTAAGATACATTATGGTTTGTATTTTCTAAAGATACACATAAAACAGACTTAAACCTGATACTGTGTATAGCACAGAGAGCAATCATTTTTGTATACTCCATCCTTAAAGATGTTATGGCCATATGCTTCTGCACTCCGATTGGCTGACCCTTCCCCCAACTATATCATCATACCCACTACAATGCCCAACCCCCAACATCTGCACGCTATGGAAATCAGGTATTGTTCCAAATATGGCCTGCTCTTTTTGCATCAGATGCCCACACCCTCTCCACCACAAACACCACCTCTTCCCAAGAAAAGCTCCGCCCAGCCCATTAGCAGGGATTTTCCATCCAATATATCATCAGTCTTAGCCAGGGCCTGTGTGTCATAAGCGTTACCTTGGAAACCAGACTGGCACGGTACGCGGCCAAGGCTTTCAGGTACTCTTTCTTAGCCGCCTCAGTTTTCCTCTTGTACGCCTGTGAAAGAAGAGAAAAACAATCACAACAAGAGGACTTAGGTGAGAGAAGATGTTGACATGCTCATAAATGTGCAGACAAACACGTCTGTCTCTCAATACACAGAGATATGCTTTTTATCTACTAATAGTTTCTTAAACACACACACACACACACACACACACACACACACACACACACACACACACACAGAACCTTGTGACACTACTGTCACTGACATAATGTATTCCCTAGCCCCTTACTCTAACCTTAACCATCACAACTACATGCCTAACCTTTTACCCTTACCCTAACCTAATTCTAACCTGAACCCTAAAACCAAATCTTGACCCTGAAAAAGCCTCACTCCTCACAAAGCTGTCAGACTCCACACGTATAGTGGTATCCCAGTTTTTGGACCCAACAAATATAGTAAACCAAGACCTCCCCCACTACCACCAATACCCCCCCCCCCACACACACACAGATCCGTAATGTTTCCCCTTTCCATCAGAGCCAATGGTACAGAACACCTCTATTTCCTCATCACAGCACTAAAACTCCCTCATCTCAATGTGTCTCCCTCTATTGTAGCAACACATCATTTCCATTCCAATCCACCTAAAGAAATGAACTGGAACGTCTCCCTCTCTCTCCTTTTAGCTCCACAAAAACACTCCTATCAGCATACTGACATTAGTGATATACCAGAATGGCTGTTGTCATTTGGCACATTAGGATGCGTGTGAGTTTTGTTTGTAACTGCCTTCCATATTGTTATGAACCTCTGTTGTCATATAACTACTGTAACCGCGGCTGCTGTGTTTGGATGAATTCAGCGTGTTTGCATAAAGATGGTGGGTTTATAAGTGCATATGGATGTGTGTTTTGTACGCTGGTATTTCTGTGTAGGATGTAGTAGTATGTGAAAATAGAGCTATTAGCTATAAGGGCTATAGGCAAAATCATGTCTATTATGCAAAACAAAAAGGAGAAAGAAGCATGTTTGTCAGTAGAAAATCAGTTATTTATGCTTTTTTTTAATGTTGTGTCAGATGTGAGCACTTGTACTCAATATGAATTATTTTATCAATAACCTCCCATGAGAAATATAAACATGCTTTATACAATATAAAATAGTGTAAAACTGGCAAAATGCATTCTTTTAAATCAGGAAATATCTGATGAAAGAAGAAGTAATTACAATTTGATGATGCCAGCTTTCGTATTGTTACTTGACAGTCTTTCTATAGTCGTGTTTTGGACACATTTGATCAGTACCAAAAAAGCTAAGTTCAAAACAGAGTATGATTGATTTTTGCTTGATGTACGTAACGCAGAACTGATGCGCAACACCAAAAAGAAACAGTATGAAAAATACAGTGCATTTTAAGACACATCATGTGCTAGAACATTGTCTTTACACAGTGTCCTTTCTTTAAAGTAAACCTTCCACATCCCAAGAGAATTGCTAATAGAAAAAACTCTGGTTTCTTTTGGAGTTGAATACCCACTAGGCAAAACATCATGACCTCCTATAACTCTGTCATCATTAACATATCCTACCTATTACTGCTAAACTGGAGATGACGTTAGCAACAAAAACAATAGACTACTCCTGGATAGCCGAGATGCCCTTCAGCTAAATCCAAGGACGAGGCGATAGTGAGGGGGGATCACTAATTCTGTATTCTAGGCAGGATCAAAATAGCAGGCGAGCGAGAGATATAAATAAAGAGAGTGGAAATGAGAACTTCACACATCCCTGCTTGTCAGAGGGCCAATGAAGATGCATGGTGTGGAGGTATCAGCTATAAAAGCTGGAGGGACACTGGAAGTGTGGATCGTACCTGGGCCTGGGGCTTTGTGGGAGTTTTGTTTTGGCAAAGAAGATGATTCAGATTTCTGTTTTGATGGACACTACACTGAAAAACTCAGAAGACACCTTTGCATTGTTATAGTTGGAAAGAAGTACAACACATCTGAATGGTTGCCTTTGCAGGGGTGCACCAGCATGTGGGTCTAAGGCCCCATTCACACTGCTTTGTTTTAGTTTACAAACGGAGAATTAAAACGAATATGATCTCCGTCCACACCAGCGTTTTAGCTGCGTTTTGGAGTTGATCGCTGTCTACATTAAAAGGACTGAAAAAGCACATCTGTTGGCCGTTCAGGTACACTGGGCATGTGCGTGCCGGTATAAACATTAAGCAGATGGTCTATTCTGTAGTTAGAGAAGATTTGGCAAAAAAAAAAAAATACAGATGAAGCATCAGACCAAATTTTTTTTTATGCACGCATCAATAAGGAGCTGGGATGTGTTTTAATGAATGTAACACGGGAGTGTTACAGACTGGGAGTCGTTGCAAAGTAAACGGCTACATGCACAGTACAAGTGTAGGGAAATAAGTGTTATTTGCTCCGTACATAATATTTTAATAAAAATACGATTTCAAAAACCCGGTCAGTAGCATCGTGTTTCTGCTTTGCAAGACCCAATCAGAAAGCCAAGCGTGAGCGGCTGCGTCATCGTTTCTAAAGTCCTCCATTTGGGCCCGTCTTCACTAAGTTTTGAAACGGAAAACGGGGTTGGCAGCGTTTACAAACTTCTCTGTTTTAGGTCTTCGTTTTCGTTGTGTTAGTCTGGACGGGAGGTGCAAACGTAGCAAAAGGTCTCCGTTTTAATTTGAAAACGCAGTAGTGTGGATGGGGCCTAAGTGTATTTACCCACTGCATAACATATCAGTCCTAGACTTCTGAAATGTCCCCAGGTGTGTTTATATTTTTCCCATATTGACTATTTCTTGTTTGTAAAATATCCAACTTTGTTAATCTCTGACTGTTTTATGGCTGCTGTTGCACAGAATACTCAAACACCCTTCCCTTTGCTAGAATTAAATTTAGAAAGAAAATCATTTTTATGAGAGTCAGGGGAGTGGGGATAAACGGGTGGATTATCTTTAGAAAGAGAAGAACTAGCTCATTAAGGTGAGCTGTATCTCACAGCAATGTTCTGGTAATTACACAGCACATAATGGCAGGGAAAGGCTGCTTGCCTGCTGCAGCACACATGCCATCTTCTGGTTGGACCAGAATGTGTGTATGTGACTGTATGCATGTATGTGCATGTGCATGTACATGTGCATGTGCTTGTGTGCATGTTCCTTTTGTGTGCACTACACACAATAATACACAAAACAATCTCTCCTTTTCATCAATTTTGCAACAATTTTCAATGTGTCTATTACAGATTCCTGTAATAGAAGCAGCAACCTCCGGGGCTGCAATATGAAGTCAACGCAGTAGTGCCAAAAACTGCAGTTCATTGAATGGCCACTTGAGGCTGGCTCAAAAAGCGAGCCAATCCACATCGACCGCCGAAGTAAAAGGCCCAACCTCACAGCAAAAATAAACATGGTTACAAGCTGGTACAAAAAACACTTTTGGTCTCTATAGCTAATTTTCCATAGATGACAACTGCTCTGCGGAAGGGGGAGGGGGTGGGGGGGTTATATAACATACTTGTGCCCTCACAGGTGGCTAGTCGCTAAGTGGTTTCAGCAACCAAGCTTCATTCAGCCTGTCTCAGCCTCCACCTCTTTGCCCATTTTTGGATTGGCCAGATGCCAAGATGGCAATGGCTGGAGAAGCTGGGAGCCACCCACATTAAGCTTCGGTCCTTCAGAAACCTATGGTTGACGTCACAGACACTGCATCCATTTTTTATACAGTCTATGATGTTTCCTGATCCGCTTTATTGTTTGAGATATTCTAGACCTGCATATTTTTTGTACCTGCTTCTGTTCCTCTCCTAGGCTGTCCCACATTGATGCCACAATCTTGGAGACGTCCCCAAAGGTGGCGTTGGGATTTTGGCCCTTGATGGCCGCCTGGGTGTCTCTGAAGAAGAGCGCGTAGGCTGACACAGGTTTCTGTGGCTCGTTGGGGTCTTTCTTCTTCTTCTTCTTTTGGGGTTTGGGTTTGGGCTTCATCATTTCTGCTGAGGCCCGCTTCTCACTGCTTATCTGGAGGCAGCAAGAGGGATGGAGAGGGAGGGACAGACGAGAGAAAAAGAGACAAAGACATTGCTGGTTATAAATCAGCTGACGAAAATAACTCGTTTGCTGCAGCTACTACAGAAGTCTTTCAGTATGCAGTGTATTTTTGGGCATGATGCACTGACTGGTTACAATACTCTCAAGATTGTCTCAAGGTTAAATATATATATTTTTAAAAAAACTCTCACCATTAACCAATGTAGCATGACGGTCAACATAAATGAAATGGAAATAGAACATTTAATGAACATTAGACAGAGGGTGAAAGCAGTAGAGTTCTGCGAACAGCAGCAGCGGCTTGTTCTGAGAAAAGAAAACAGATCAATTTACGGACACGGGCAATTGAAGACTAACAGGACATCAGTGAGACATGTTAGCCTCTGGGGTGTTGGAGGGGGGTAAGAAGGTGTGGTTCAGGAGTAACTAGCCAAACATGGGATGGAGTGGGGGGAGAGACTCTTGAGCTAATTAAAATCTCACTGGTAGTGGTTCCACTTGGTTTTACACTGGTACTACTTTACCTGTTGTTAAATCTATGAATTTGTGGATATTTCCTTTCAGTCTTTATTTTGTTTATTTCATGTGCATCACAAATAATTTTAAATTCCACTTTCCGAGGAAACCATAAAAATAGGATTAAATCTATATTTTTCATAGGATGTACCCAGTTGGTTTGTTAACAATAACACATTGCAATCTCACTACATTTTCAGAAGGCAAACACTGCTAACATCTGTGTGATGTACTCCACCCAACACACATGAATACATTTTCATTTTCCGTGCAGGGCTTTGACGGGGAGTCAAACCCAGGTCACCTGATCCTGGTTGTGATTCTATATGGAAATTGCCTTCTTTGCTGAGGAGAGAACACATCAAGCGCGGGAGACAGAGGGAGAAGAAGGGAGTGTGGAGTGAGAGAGAGAAAGATAAGGAGAAAGAGAGAGAAGAGGTGCAGCCGAGGGAGGATGGCGAGGAAGAAGTGACAGCTTGATGTTGCCATTAGTATCAGTGGAACATCAGTTAACCAGATTTCTTGGTTGCTATGAAGGCAGGAAAAACCAATCCAATTTCCATCCATATAATAGAAGATATAATGACATAGTGAATATATAATGATATACACTGGTATTATGTCAAATAAAGGATATTTATGTGCACTATTTACGGTTGAGAGGTCATGGAGAGTTACTCAAATGTTGTTAGGGGTTTGAGTGAAGTGAAGACTTTTTTTTTTTTTTGGCAAAGCGAGCCCATCTCCAAGGCCAGGTTCCTATTTCATCAGGTTGCAGCTTAGAAATTTTAAATAGCTTTGAAAGTTCCCTTTCATGATCCACTGATCCTGGGTTTCAGTGTTAAGACTCAGCAGGGGGGAGAACAAACCATGAAAAAGATTTGTCCCCGCGCAAGTATCAAACAGCAAGTTTAGGACATTTGAAGACGTTCACATCCATCTAATGCATACTTATCATGGGATTAAACAACAGCAATGTTTTCCCCTTTAACTGTCAATTGGAAAACAGGAAATGACTGCCTTTGAAAATCTCATTGTTTCAGCAATGCATTTGCAGCCAAACAACACACTGTATTTCACACAGCATGAAATTAACTAATCAAAATTCAAGGTCCAGGAGCACATTTGGCAGCTAAAGAAAAACTTCAAAATGGCTTTTGTGGTGTGCGGAAATGAACGGATATTCTCACTCAGGGTGATGTGAAAGTATTGCTTGTCTATTTCACAGCTTACAGGTAATATTCATTTTATTTTTTGTGTGTGAGTACGCCTGGTTTCATTAAAAAATAATCATCCCTCACTTTTAGGCAATGAGGCAGAAGACAGACATTTGAAACGACATCTGTTCCACCCAATCCTTTGAAGTGAAAATAGAATAAACTTAAGGTAGAGCTAATGGAATGACAAAATAGAAAAAAAAGAAGGCTAAATAATCTCCAGGAAAATTCACATGTATTCACACAGAGGAAGGAGCGATGACACTCTGTATCATGCAGCTACATGCAATCAACCAGGAGAACAAGGGGCGTATTCTTTCATTTCTTTCTTTTTTTCCCTCTCTTTTTGTATGAGATTCATTTTTGTGAACTTTCAGAAGGCCGACAGAGAAAGATGAAATATCAATGAAACTGGAAGATGGCTCAACATACCTCTAGAAAGAGTACAATAAACCAAAACTCCACTCACTGCAGTAACAGTGTCAATAATTTTGCTTTAGTTACAGCGTTATAGGACAAATCCACCCTTAGATTCTTTATTAGATACAGAATCAATCTGGGAATTTTAATTTGTTTTCCTTTTCCCTCAACCTGTTTGGTTGAGTAAGAACTTCACTGCACAAAGGCCAATAAAAAAGCCATAACATTTGCATTATAAGATTAAAATTGTCTCAGAGTTACTGTTTTTAACTGTACTTGTTGATCTGTTGATTTATTTTTCAGGCTACTGTTGACAGAAAACAGGAGTGAAAAGGGAATTGCCTTGCTGTCACACCCATATCCCAAACATGTATAAAGAGAATCACACTAATACCGTCTTCACTGCAAAATGCATATACATTATAAGAGAGTAACAATTACAACATTTGTCTCCTCTCAAAACACAAAAAGGTTTTTAAGCTAGTTCAAAGATATCATATCAAGTTATTTTTGCTTACCACATCTTTATGGAGATGCAGATTTCATTTTCCAATAGGACTTCGCATCTGCACACAGTGCCAAAGCTACCAGTACCTGGTTTAAGGACCATGGTATCCCTGTTCTTAATTGGCCAGCAAACTTGCCTGACCTTAACCCTATAGAAAATTTATGGGGTATTGTGAAGAGGAAGATGCGATACGCCAAACCCAACAATGCAGAAGAGCTGAAGGCCACTATCAGAGCAACCTGGGCTCTCATAACACCTGTGCAGTGCCACGCCACAGACTGATCGACTCCATGCCACGCTGCATTGCTGCAGTAATTCAGGCAAAAGGAGCCCCAACTGAGTATTGAGTATTGTACATGCTCATACTTTTCATGTTCATACTTTTCAGTTGGCCAACATTTCAGAGATACTGAATTTGGGATTTTCATTAGTTGTCAGTTTTATGTTCTACTATATAAATATGTATATATATATATATATATATATATATAGGTGCGTGTGTGTGTGTGTGTGTGTGTATATAGGAACCAGTGGTTAGCTTTATTTTCCTCTTTCCCTTAATCACAAACATATGCATCAGAGTAGTTTTACTTGCTTGCTTTACAAATTATAGTAGAGTAGATGAACAAATTTCCACCACATATCCACTATACATTTTCAAGCTTATTTTTGTCTGTGTTCAGCACAGTAATAATTATGACAGATGTTGTTGTCAGTTGAGAAAAAGAGAGAGTCACATCCTTTATTCATAATGCAACATATTGTGGCTGCACTGCATTCTGGTCTATTTTCTGATACTGTCAGTGGAGAGATTGGTATCTGGTCCTCTTCTACGATGGATTTCTCCCTGTGTGAATGTTGCAAAATGGTGAGTGTATAGAGTAGCTCTTTGATTTTGATGTGCTGACACAAGGTCCTGACGTTTGCCATTTGTATTTTAGACATTTTGGACATTTATCTGCTGTCTTGTACTCCTGTAGTTGTGTTAGAGATATTGTGAGGTGACATTATGTAATTTTGTCTACGTTTGGCCAGACACCCACAGTAGTTGGAAAAATACTGGATCACAATGTGTACGCTACATTTCATGCATAGGAAATTTCAAATACTCAGTTTCCTGTATTTTGGGAAGTTTCACGCTATCCCCACTAAAAAGATTTCCCAAAATATGAATCTATAAATATCCCTTTAGCTTCAAAGTCACAGAGGAACAGGCCACATTTCCTAATTTAATGTTCTCTATTTCAATTATAAGTGTGATGGAGATGCTGTGTCTCCACTTTAACTGTAGGCTGCAAGCTATGAGCTGCAAGATACATTTTGGGTAAAACGTGGCAATGAAGATGCATTAACAGGCTAATCCTAACGTTTCCATCAGATGGAAATATTTTTTACAAATGTGAAAAAAAGTTAAAGTTTCATTCAAAGCACCATCTACAGACCATGTACTTCCAGAGACATAAATGTTGACACTATACTAGTGTTAAATCAGGATACAACAGATTTTTCAATTTTGTCATGTTGTTTTTAAAAAAATAAAACCATAAAACCATCAGTTAACAAAATAATCCAAACTTTCAAACACTGATGTTGGAGAAAAAAAAGCATTTTCACAGGGCTGTTTCTAGGTATGACCGCCATGTCCTGTACAGAGCAGCAGCAGAGTCTAAATATATTTTGTACAGAGCTTTCTAGTTTACAAGCAAAACAAGTATAGTGTCAGCCTTAGCTTGCTCATCCCATCAGCATTTCTGTTGTCTGAGAAAGAGAGAGAGAGAGAGATGGAAGGGGTGGTGGGTGTGGGGAGAGAGATAGCGAGGAGGGGGTCGCTGTAATTCTGAATGGACAGCACTGCGCTGGCAAGACAAGATTAAAATTGACAGCCTGATAACTGTGTCACTATCAAAACAGCAGAGAGAGAAAGAGAGATAGAGAGAGGAAGGAAGAATGAAAAGTGGAAGAGAGTGAGAGAAGGGTGGATAGTGTGAGATGCAAAGGAAAGAGAGTTGATGTAAAGAGAGCAGATAAAAGGAGGATGGGAGGTGCAGAGACGCAGAGAGAAGAGGGTTGATAACAAAAAGTAGGACGGGTGCAGACGCAGAGACCGACAAGAGTTTAAGAGACATGAAAATTAGACAATAAAACCAGGTAATAGTATGAGAGAGTATAAAAGTGTTTGACCAATCACAGCCTCTTGAATATATGCATCATCACCATCATCTACACACTGAGCAGCAAAGTGGAGAGTGCTGCATGGCGTATCGATTTCAAAAGGCCATAAAACCAAACAGGAAGTGCACTTTCTCTTTACAGGGACGGTCATTACACCAAAGCACGATGCAGATACTGAGCGCAACACTAAATCAAATCTGAATGCCATCCACTTCCATCCACAATAACTGTAAAATGGGAAAACACACACAACACTGACTGTCCGTCTGTTGTACAGTTTGTGGTACACAGTTAGTGTGCAAGCATCAACAGAGAATGCAAAAATAATAAACCCATTTTTAAATGCTAGTTTTTTGCAGAGAAAACTGTTGCCCGAAAGTGTGCTGGCCTGAAGTATGAGACAAAGTACAAGCGCTGCTTGTAGACGGTGATACAGAAGAGGCTGAAGAAGCTCAAGAACATCAATTAAAGATTAGTAGTGAAATATAGGACAGACTTGGACAGACTTCTGTTCACCTGATGAATATATGTTCAATATGGTGGACATACAGTGGGTGTTTCAAGCAGTTACTGTATTCTAATATATGTTTTATACATGTATATTTTTTAAAAACACTGACCAAGAATATCAAAAAATGATATTTGTAAAAAATGTATATGCGGTACAGTGGAGTAGATCTCTTCAACAGTACAAGCACGGACCTCTCCACACCAGCAAACTGGAGAGAAGCACAGCTTAGTGCAGCTGTTACAGACTCTAAGCCTTTGTGGGTTTATAAATAGATATATGGCCGTGGTTAGAAAAGCAACAGTGAGAATAATGTAATTTCAAGACGCCATATATAATTTTTCTGCAATTTTCACCGCAGCTTAAAGGAAAAAGTGGGTTCCTGAAGGTTGTGTAGCGCAACAAAAAATTTCAGAACACAGACTGTGGCACACATATTTCATGAGTGGCTACAAAGTCAGCTGGTTTAAAAATGCAAAAGCACATTTGTCACCTGAATCATCCATCCAGTTGTTAGCTGCAGCTTGTAAGGATGCAGGCAGTACAGAAACGTAAGATAAATGATGAATACTATCCAAAGTTTTTTCCAGACAACATCGTGTATTTGAAATGAATTATAACACAATGTCAGTCTTCTCTCTGACTGTATGATCAGATGTTTTTGGAGCGGAAGATGCTGGAGTGGGTTTTGAGAAAGAGTAAGTAAGTCTTTGTTAAGTTTCCATAATTAGGGTAGGGGATCATGTGGGCTTACATTTTGTTTTTTTATTACATACACTTGGTTGTTATTTAGATATCGCTTTACCCTAGCATTTCAAAGTGCCCCTGTATGTAATACTGTCAAGATTGTGGCCTTTTTGGCAGGCAAGATGAGAATGTAAACAAAGCTGAGATCTGAATGATTCAACCTCCTCTAAACTAGGACTGCCTGTAGATGTCATGGATGGAATCCAAAATATAAGATGCTTGTTAAAATAGTTTCTTACATCCTGTTTGAATATCATACAATGTGTGAGTGTCAACTTATATAACAAATTCTTCACATCTCATTCTATCTTTATGTCTTATCCTACAATTACTTTACAATCACTCCTGTGTTAGTCATGTCTTTGTGTAATCCCGTCATCTAGTTCACCATAAAGGCTTGGTTAAAATATGTCTTAAAATATATACGGTGATATATACGGTGCCCTCGCCATCTGGAAGCTATTACAGCTCCATGTCAGACTGCCCATCTGTAAGCAATGAGCAGGACTGCATGTCAAAGCTGCCGCACAGATCTTTGAGTAGAACCAGGCACTTGTCCAGAGAGCAGCACTCATCAAATGAAAATACTGCCCGGCCCAAACAATAATGAACCGGAAGCGCAGATTCTGGTTGTGATCTAAAAGACATGAAAGGACAGTGGGAAAACATAGACCTGATCCATAAAGAGCCCATTATGGAATTTGTATCTCGTTCTGATACCATGCCATTACAAATATACAAGGTCTTTATGATGTGGAGTATTTCATTAGTGTTTTCAGAGATGTAGGCTTGCACTACTAAGCTGGCAGTGTGGATTTGATTTCAACCAATATTCCCACTGTAGACATTTTAATTCAAACTCAAGCCCAAAGCCATTGCTGAACTAAGCTGCATGATTTATCTGACTCTGGAAAATGACTGACAGCTCTGTGGAGCTCCTCCCTATAAGCTCTGCCTTATAGCACTGGACCTACTTAATCAGCCTAAATTGCAAAGTCGAGGCCCTTGTATTTGGTAATGTGGTGAAAACAGTTGCAAGTGAGAGCTAATTAGATTAACGGTAGTTTAACGAGCTGTTGGAGGGGCCCCCGCAGATTGGATTTTAATAAATAGTGGCAAAAGCATCTGCTATGCACTTCCTGGCTCTGCTGGCATCCTAATTGGCCCCAGTGGGTTGCTGTAGCTCAGCACTACACACTGCAATTTAGGAGGAGTAAAAGGCAAAATGCTTATTTTCAGTCCAGGTAAGTCTGGGAAACAAAATAAAAAATAGTCTTCATGATTGTATGACTTCACAGGCCAGGCTTTATCAACATTAACACAGTTTCCAAGAATTCTAACACCACAGAGCATCGACAAAATGTCCAAAAAGCAGGTAGAGAGAAAGTCCAAATAAAACAGATTTTGACATATTCATCTTTTCCTATTGTTTGTTTTCAAGATAAAATGTTCCCATGATGAGGTCTTTGTAGAGGCAACAGCACATAAAGGAAAAAACAATTAATCAAACATGAATGAGCGACCATAGCAGGGTTATTTCCATAGCAACAGCCCGAGGGGACAACTTGAACCCTTTAATGTGAGCTGGTGATGTCTCTTTGTAAACATCTGCGCAGCGGGGGGAGAAAGCCAATGAGAGAGCCTGGCAACAGAGGCATCACAGGGCAGCAACCTCTTGGTAACAATCGAAGTTTCCATTATCTAGTATTGAAAGGACCTAAAAGTGCTCTGCCATATTGTATTTGGGAGCACTTGGAGTTGATAAGAATCTTTGTGTTATTGCTGTTTAGTGCCCAAAAACACTAGTTTACAGTGAAGCTCTTAGCGGCTAAACCACTATGCAAATTATCAGGAAAAAATGAACAGACATCAAAGCAATTTATATAAAAACTATTTCCTCCTCTTTTATCAGGCAACAAATCACAGCTATTATCAACGGTCGTTTGTTGGTGGCTATAAAGGCACTAGACTAATTGGCATTTCATAAGACCCAGATAGTGGAGGGGGAGTAGTTGTCAAAGCAATCTTTCAATGTATGTTCTATACGTCTTCAAAATGAAGACAATGATTTTAGAATTTCTAGTTCGAGTAATGCATGAGGTGAAGAGCAAAAAAGAGACCCTCATGCACAACGTTCACAAAGTAACCTGATTGCAGTCTAAAAATCACAAGAGCAGCTTAAGTGTACAGTGGCAGAACAGTAATTCAGTCAATCACAATGCTCTCAGCATGTAAAAGGGAGCCTATAGTTTTCAGTGGTCCACGCTCATGTCAGCGGCCCCTTGTACAAATATTCAATCAAAACATTTCAGGAAAAACAAACACTCTTTCCAAGCGCTACAAAAGATGTGATTTTTTTGCTGAAACATCTCATCAGTGTGACTGGACAGTTTGTGGAGCCTGGCAGCACCACTGCTGGCAGGAGCAGGTATCTGTAACCTTCTTACAAACACTCTTGTCCTAAACCTCAGTGGTTCTTTGGGCAAGAGTAATGACTTCTTTGCACTGGGCTGCGCTGTGCTATTGTAGAATCACAGAGCGGTTAATTGAAACAAATGACTCTAATAATGGGACATTATCCCCACAGGCTGGCTTTGTGGTGGGCCTAATTAGCGCTGCAGTGGTGGCGAGGAGGACGAGTCACCACGCTGATCCCTCAAAGGAAGCAGCCGAGGCCCCCTTTTAAGTGGGCAGTAAGGGATTCTCCTACTTGCAGCGTGGAAGGGTGCCAGGCTTTTTCAAAACCAGCGTGGCAAATGTAGACATGTTTAGTCACGAGCGGCCGGGTCCTTCCGAGGTTGAGCCCCCCTCTGTTAGGTGCTGCGATGTGGCTGCTTCTCCTCTCCCGCTCTTCAAACCTGCCTGACTGAGCCAGCTCAAAAGGTTTGACGTCAGAACAAGCAAACAAATGGCTGTTTTGTTATTAACAAATTTGATTAGTGCTGCAACTTAAGATAATTTTCTTCACAAATCAAATTTTCAGAAAATCGCAGAATTTACATATGTGTCATCTTCTAATTGCCTGTTTTACTGTTTTTGTTGTTCCCACATTTACAATCATATAAAAGCAAAAACAGCATTAAAGTCTTATATTTGAGAAGCTGGAACCAGAGAATATTTAGCAATATTTAGCAAAAGAATATATATTTTGTAATACTCTGCTGATTGACTAATTTATTAATCAACTATATATATATA
>JAPMOB010227174.1:0-29233 GCA_029875015.1 Lepomis gibbosus
CCTTTTCATCTATCTCTTCATCCATCTGCCCACTTCTATCCTCACTTATCTTTCCTCTATCGCTATCACCACTGAAACAACACTCATCCATCTCTCTGTCTCTCTGCCCTCACGCCCTGTGGTGAGAAATCTTCCAATTTATCTTGTACCCTCCCCTCCCTTTTTTGCCATCATTTCTCCTCCTGTAATCCTCCCATCATCCCGTCTATCCATTCATCCATCTATCCATGGGTGTACACCCCTCCTCCCCATTCCCTCTCTTTAGTCTTGCAGGGCTGACAGTGCTGCAGGCTATCACCAATTATCCCTGCTAAAGTTGTGCCTACATCTATACATCTCACACAACCACATACAGGATCTTTAGATGTCATCTGAAACAATAATGTCTCTTCATTTCTTTTCATATGTATCCCTCACTCTTGCTACAATGATACAAACAATTACATAATGATTTTAATCCTATGCGGTAACTTAAATAAATAACAAAAAGACAAATGAAGTAATCAAACAGAAGTCGGACAGTAGCATAGCAAAACTATGAATATCAACATAAATCCAACAGTGCATTCCTGTAAAGTGACAAAAGCTATTCAGTGTTTCCCCACTGTGGAACTATGCAGGTGTTCTGTGGCTGAATGCTTGCCATTAATACAGATGTACTTTTTAAAGACATGTTTGTGCGTGTGTGTGTGTGTGTGTGTGAGTGACTGAGTGAGTGAGTGACAGAAAGAGAGAGAGGGAGGATAAAAAAGAGACAACTGGACTGTTGAGAGAGAAAGACGGACAGATCTTTTAAAGGAGGAAGGAGAGGGAAATGGAGTGAGAGGCATTGGCATGAGTGTAATAGACAGGAGAGTAGGTGGCAGCAATACAGACAAGAGAGAAAGAGGGAGGGATGGAGAGGCAATGAATTATAGGCAGTCACAGAAAGAAAAACAGAAAGAAAAAGAGGAAAATGGTATGAAATGCAAAAGTGAGAAAGATGGGGAAAGGAGAAAGTGAGGCGTAGACAAAAAGACAATGAATGAGACGTGAGAATGAGAGAGCAACAGAAAGAGAGGAAGAAAAAGACAAAGAGGAGGAGAAAGAGCTGTCCATAACGTGTTCTGTCCTACATTCACAAAGGCTGAGTTTAATCATGCTCTACTAGGCAGCACACAAAGCCAGTATAGCCAGGATCCCCACACAATTACACAGAGGTGTATTTTTTCATATACACACATTGTACCTGCAACCCACTGATTCACAGTCTACAAAAAAGACAAGCATGCTTAAAGCGCTAACAGGCTATAAAATAAAATGCGGTTATTAACAATGCTGCATGTCCTTTTAAACCGCTCTACCATTTTGAAAAACACACACTGGCATTCACTGAGAGGGAAAAATAGACATAATAGAGTGGAAATTAAATCACTACACCCAGTGCAGGTTCACAAAAACAAACCCAAAAACAACAAAAGACACTGAATGCATACAGTAACTCCTCGCAGTATGGATTGCAGTTACTCTTTCAACCTCCCAAAAACAGAATTCAAAAATGAAGAAGTGTTTGCTAAAGAAGTGAACACATACGGTAACAAATCTGAGAAAGCAAATCCTGCCATGTTCTCCCTGTTCAAAGGCTGCCTGTTTAACAATCTCATCTGCATACGAAACTGTAAGAAAAATGCAAACATCTCCTAGCTTCATTAATTTCTGGGAGTGAGTTCTACTCTGAAAGCTTACTATTAAGTTTGTTTACTTAATTTTGCTGTTTACATACGCAAAAAAAAGAAAAAAAAATACTGTCAGCACCGGTGATGTTTTTATTCTGAAATGTTTAACCATTGGCAGAAATTTGCATATCACACAACTTCATCTTCCTGGAAAGCAAAACACTCATTAAAATGAAAATCATTTAAACCTTCTGCAACCCTAAAACTTTGTTCTGTTGCAACAGGACAGTGAAAACAAGCCAGTCAGCTTCTTCCAATACATGGTGGCAGGATCACAATTTATCAAACTAACACCTTCACACCCCTGTGTGAAGAGGTGTACAAAGGGAATGCCACTTTTGGCTGCCTATTTTATACTCAGCCTACACCAGAAAGGAATGTTGTGTTTTTTATTCATGTCTCATGAAGCAAAAATACTGTTCTAATTTCTACTGCTATCCACACCAGCTTCATACAGACACAAACCACATTTTCTGTTCCATACTTAGCAAGTCTTTTTATCTATGGAAAAGTGTGAACACATTTCAAATTAACTATATATGCCTCTAAACCTTGTGAATAGTTTACCACATTTTCACCTGTCCACTTTGTTCTCTCCCTGTTGCTTTGGGTTTCAGTTGTAATGTAGTTGTAGCATGCTTATACTGGATATGATACTGCTGATAATATGTCCACATTTCAAAGGGAAAAGATACAAAACATTACTATAAACTATGTACTTCAATTTGTCTTTTCCCTGCATTAATGAAGATTCTGTGCTTGAGTTCAAATTTGCAACTGAAACAAATTTTTATAGAACCATACCACAGTGTATATTAAGAAAGGTGTCGTACGTGCAGCCGACATGCTGTTGTAGCATTGCAGCTAATATACTGTGAATAATGTGCTACTGTTACCACCATCAATGTATGTTCCTTTTACTTCAAATAACCATACTTATGAATCACAAAACTATGAGTCTAAAGCCACTGTAACAGTTCTGTGAGGCTGTACTGTGTTCAGTGGTGCTTTGAGCTAAATGCTACCGTCAGTATACTATAGTTCACACTGACATGCTGAAGTTTATCAGGTATAATGTTTATCACAGTCACAATCTTGGTTTAGCGTATAACATACTATTATGTGCTAATTAGCAGTAAACACATAATACAGCTAAGACTGATGGTATTGTCATTAGATTTGTGGGTCTAAACCAAGGTATTGGAGAAATGTAAATATTAACCTGATGATGGCATTAGATTAAACGTTAAGGCATCATCATAGAAATCCTTCCTAAGGGATACATGAATATCTGTAACAAAAGACATGATTATACATGAGATATCTCAGTGTGAAGGTGGCGCTGGAGGAAAATTCTGGAGGTCACTAAAGCCATGGACAGGATATTTTCTTTAGGGAGCATGAATGCTTGTACCAAAGTGGTAGAGGGTCTGATTAACTGATAGAGTCAGTCAGTCATTCGCAATACCTAGAGCAACACTACTAGCAAGCTAAAAATCTGGAGAAAAACAAACAGTACAGTATTTTATGTTCCATAAGCATTAGCACATGATTTAAACAATACATTTTTATATACAAAATATGCATACATGGATACAGAAAGCCATATGATTATATTATTTTTATGAAAATACAGAAGATGTAGGGTAATTCTGAATTTTCTGTGTAATTCTGAAGTTCACACATTTATAATCTTCCACATGTACAGCCCTTTTGAGTACAGTAGTAGTGCTCTCAAGTACAGTACATAACATTATAAAACGGTGTTCCTTTCCTAAACTGCACAAATTTAGCTGATGTTTTTTATTACCCATATCTGTTGTTTTCTGGCCCTGACGTAAACAGCATAAAATGAGCACCCATGTACTACTTGTCAGCCACAGATCTGTTACAGTCTGTGTGACTTTACAGACTGTGGCAGTATGACTCTAGGCAGGCCAGTGGCATACTGACAGCTGTATCCTAATGATCTCCCCCACAGAGACTCAATGTAGAGATGGTGCACACTTTGTTACACAGCTACTACATTTTTAACATTTGATTATATTGAACTGAGCACAGCTAAGAGAGATGCTGGTTGTAAAAAGCAAGCAATTGCACCAGCTACGTGTAAAGCTTGATTTATAATCCTGCACTGGGTCTAGCCATGCATTTATACTTGTGCCCCAGTGTCGTTCTGCAGTTACACCGCCAAACGCTACAGCGTCCACTGTGTTCACTTTTGCCAGCCGAGTACTTACATTTAGTTACATTTTTCAGGTTGGTGCACATCAGGCTACGGCATAGGTTAATGTGTAGGGTACGGGGCTACGGTGATGATTTGACGCAGAAGTATAAATAGCGCTTTTCTCTCTGAAGTGAGGGTGTAAAGTCAATACCAGAGGCTAGTAAATACTAGTTAATTTGTATCTAATCAGCTAGGCTCCTAAAACCAAACAGAGAGAAGAGAGCAATCGACTTCACATGACAGGATTCACAGCTTGGATTAATTTTTATGATGCTAAAATCTCTAAATTGACCCTGCCTTTATTAGGGACAGGCGTCATATCGGACAGGCCTTTAATTATTTTTGCACAAAACTAAAACCACTATGAAACAGTTTTTTTTACTTCAAACAGAATAATACTTATGTAAAAATTATCCATTAATATCAAATACACATCATTCATTTGATCTAGCTCTGACAGACGGCTTATGCGCTTTTATTGTGAAGGCAGCAACCTACCAAAAACAACAACAGGGTGCAAGACGAGAGAAGGTAGCAGACAGAGTGCGATGGACTTCACATGACAAGATTCACAACTTAAATAAATTTTTCTGAAAAGCTGTTTTGATTCTTTTGATCGGTGGACCCTTACAGACTAAAGGAATATAAATAATCAAGGTAGGGACACATTCGGACTTAATGAGCGGACTTAACGAGCACTTCAAAGTTATCGTGGCTCAGCACTTTTTTCCTCTTTTCCTCTCTTGTAGCCATGCAGGTTACACCGGTAAATCTGGAAGAATTAGACTTTGGTACTTGTTGTTTCCGTTAAATGAACTTAACAGTGGTATTGTGGAGAATCTAACCGATCTAACGATGTTCAGCATGTCCATATTGACATATTGATCATACCTTTAAACATTATAAAAATCTAAGCAGCTTAGAAGCATCTTAGAAGCTGCTAAAGCGGGTGACCCTGCAGGGTTTAAGAGGTTTTATACATCCAAGGAACTTCTATAAAAACCAGGCGTTTAATTGAGTCAGGCATTTATTTGTCAAAATGTGTTCCAACTCCAGGCCAGTAAAGGAGGTAGGGGGCTGTTTGGGACTCTGCTATAAATTTTAAAGTTTTACGGTAATTGAAGTTTTACTGTAGGTATGATGTAAAGGCAAGGACCAATCACCAATCAAAGATAGAGTTCTATTGTCATGTTAACCATGCACATTAGCTTTGTGCTGCATGTGTCACTTGGAATTGTGGCACATCGTAATAAGCTATCTCATTTCAATGTATCAGGTTTCTTCTGGATTACTGTGTGGCAAAATGGCATGCAGTTAATAAAAATATGCTGTGAGGCAAAAACTGCAGTTTTACCATTAATTCTTTGACATTTTATTGTGAAACTATTTAGTTGTTACTTAGAATTATTTTGCAAATTATCTCCTTGGTGGTTTTGCTTTTATTTAGTTTTATTATTGCTAGTTATACCATAATAATTTACATCATAACTAAGCTAGGTTTGAACTTCTGCAACAGGCTGCAGGATTTACTGTTTGATCTTGTGGAGGCATTGTGTGATAAATTCAATGGAAAATCAGATATGTGAAGTGCCGCCTTGCACACAACTAACCACCCTCCTCTTACATTCAACCCAAGGCAGTGTCCATTGCATGTAATCATATAAGCTGTGGTTGTATTTATTACACTGCACATGAAACTCATATATTTGTACACATGTGCAAATCAGAGAAAAAAACATGTAAACAACTAAATCTCTGCATGTACTGTTCAAGAGTTTGTAGAGTTGTAGTTGTAGTTCATTGCTTTAGTTCGATCAGCAGGGCATCGTGGGAAGAGACAAACACGAGCTACCAAATAGTAACACATTTCAACTTTCTGTGCCACAAAGCTCTTAGCTGCCATAATAACTGTTCTCTAGAGTTTTTCTGAAATTTCACCGTGCTACTCAGTCTAGTGTGCACGTCTGAAAATTGAGTAATTTTAAAACAACACAGAAGAAGATTGGAGTGGAGTGAAAGAGAAAAAAAAAATCACAGAGGCCCTAGGTGCCCATGGAAATGGCAGTTAAGGTCAACGATGTGAATGTTTGGGCCCGAGTCAGAGCAGAACAGCGGTTGTATGAGAGCAGCAAAGTGCTGCGGGGCTCTGGGGAATACCATCCACTAAGCTAGGGAGAAACACACAAACACACACACAGTAAAATACACTCTTAGTAAAAGAATAAACAGATCCATGCACACACTAAAGCACACAATACTTAAAACAAAAACTATGTGCATGGATATAAAAATAAACAAACAGGCTGAAGATAGCAACCCATAGGAAACACATGCATGTGCACTCACAAACCTAAAAAGACCAAAAATGTGAACATGAACATTTTTGAACCTGAACATGACAATGATTTAAAAAAGTAAAAGCAGCAAATTCTCACATTCAAAAATTTGTTTGGCACTTTTGGCTAATTGATTATCAAAATTACGCAGACAAATTTTAAATTCATTGTTTTAGCACTACTCCATAAACACATTTCCCATCTCTCACCTTGACAGGATCCATTGATTTCCTCAAATCCTGGCTGGCACACACACTTCCCAATGGGCACCAGCCATTCACCCTCGGTGCTGCAATGCATCCTGGGAGGCTCGTATAAAGGCAGGGAGTTATTGACGCAGCGGCCCACTACCTCCACCAGCTGCGAAGCCTCTGAGCCTGGGATGGTGTCAGGGAACTCTGCTAAACTTTTCACCAGAAACGGGCAGCGTTTGTAGAACACACGCACAGACACTAAAGCTATACAGGCCCCCAAATCCTGAAATGCCAGATAGAAGCCCTTCCGGCTCAATGGACCTAAATCACGGACTTCCGTGTTGAGCTTCATCACGCGGTCCCCCAGGTCTAGCTCGGTAAAGCTCTCGTCAGCTGCTATGGTGTCAATTTTGATATATCTGCTCTCCTTCATAACCCTGTCTTCCTCTTCTGTCATCCCCGTTCCATCTCTCATCTCTCCATCCTCCATTTCCTCCTCGTCCCCATTCGTTTCATAGTAATACATGTTAAACGTCTCCTTGCAGGTCCCGACCCCTCCAGGCAGGCTGTTGCAGTCTCTCAGGGTGAACTTGAGCTCGATGAAGACCCGCTGGGCACCCTCGGTCAGGATCCAGTTGGTGTGGAGCCAGTTGTTCTGGTTCTGCTCCATGACCCGGCACACTTGGTAGGTGTGGATGGGAGCATAGTCCTCGTCTACTTCGCCGATCTCCTCCCACTGAGACAGAGAAAGGAGGTGGAATTAATGAAAAAATGTCACAATAGGGAAAGATAAAACTAACAGGATCACTTCCCTTTGTAAGAGGGAAGTACAGCTGTGTATGGAACATCATTCATTTTTTGGCACTGGCCGAAAAAAATCCCACCACTCCCTTCAGTCCTCTCTCCAATGCCACACATTTTCATGCGCATTGGGTGCTGACTGTGCACAGGCAGTCTGCGACAGCCCCAGATAGCGGAGTTATTCATTTTTTTGACAAAGCATTTGACTTATCGGTTGCTGTCGGGATTTCAACAAATAACCAAAAAAATGCTGGTAATGTCTAATCTACTGATCCACACTCACCTCAAAGTATGATAGCTACGGTGGCTGACACAGGACAAAAGACGTCGTCATCTGAGACAGCAGAGTAGCCAGTCAAGAAATTAGGGTTCTCTTGGTGAATATGAACCTGCCAAATCTGCCCGCCAGCAATAATATCTGGCCCACAGCCAGATTATGGTGCTTTGAAAGCGGCAAAAATTTAAATACATAAATACTTTGACAGCGGTGCTGAAATAGATCTTGGTCATGACAACAACAGTTATTCACTTAATCACTTCGTCTTTTGTGGTTTTGCCTCCAAATTAAAAGCCCACGAATGATTATTGCAGCAGTGTTTTATTTCGAGTTGAATTGAGAGCTTTTGAAACTTTGAAAAATTCTGAACAACATTAAAAAGAGTTTGTAGCCTGCTTGCCTCCTTTGAATTAGCTGTCAGAAAACGTGATTCCCCTACATTTCCTCTGCCTGGAGATATTGGAGAAATTAAATCGTCCATAGGTTGATGTATGCAAATCAAACACCGGAACACACAAACACTGCTGCACATGCTCTATTGTGAGCAAATGAAGCAGTTGCTTCACATTCAATTTATTGAAGAGGGGGAAAATTTTTCTCCCAAAGAGGGATTGAACACACAGCCTTGTATGTTATTGTGCTTTACCAACTAAGCTAACCAAACACAATAACATGCGGTTGAAATATTGTTTTAAACTCTGACCCACCATCTATCTAATGGATAAAAAAATTTGCTCCGATGCAAAACCTATTTGCCTGCTTTATATTATTACTTCTTCTTCGAATGTATGTATTCAAAGTAGTGATTAGCATTTACCCTGCCAGAATTCTACAAGATGAAGAAGAAGAACGTAGTGACAAAACACACTCGGTAGAGCAGTAAGGGGGAACAGCGGTTATGCAGAAATAAATGGCTCATTCTAAGGTAATAAAAACAAAACGGTTCATCAAGGTGAAATGTTGTTTGCCGCCCTGAGCAGACAATTCAAGATTTAAAATCATAATTTTAGCAATTTTAGTTTATTTAGACAAAGTGCTCATCCAGCTGCTTAGACAACATTTAACATCTGAGAACGTTTGGCTAAATTTGTTAAAACGTCTTTGTAGAACATACTTATAGTATTTCTGGTTAGGTAATCATATCTACACTAGCACTGGGAAACTTCAGATCATACCCAGATGTACAGAGAATTGAGAATAATGTAAATGTTGTAAGAATGAGCTGTAGCAAAGGCTTAACAGTGGCAAGGAAATTATACAAGGGGTGTGTGATTGTGTGTTTGTGGGTAGGTGTAGATAGCAGAATAATCCTCATCCCTTCCACCTCATTTCTTCCTATTGCAACAGACAGAAAAGAATGAGAGAGCGTTATAGCGTATATATGCATTTACCCTGGATGAAGGGTGGAGTTCTAGTCAGCAGAAAAAATAATTACTGTCCACTTAAACATGTGTTAATCTATGCGTACTGTATAGGCATACCTCTATAAGTGTGTCTATGTATGTTCCCGTGCATATATGTAAATGATTCTGTCAGTATTCAAGCATGTGTGTGCGTGAGATTGTCTGCATCCATGCCTCTGTGTGTATCAGACAGCAGCATTAATTCCCTCTGCATGTCTCATGGGACGTGGCTATTATCTGCATCACTAGCACTCTCCCATGGCTAATACAGGCGCTTCATCATGTCACTGTAATATGGCCAGAGGGAGCAGACTATGATCTGGTGTTATAGCTTAATAGCCCATATTAATCAATCCTTGCTGTAGCCATTGTGTACAACCTTCTGTCTTTGCCTTTTCTCTCGCTTCTCTCTGTCTTGTTCTCCATCTGTCTTTTTTTCATCCCCCTCTGCTTTAGTCTGCCTCTTTTGTTCTGGTTATCATTCCGTTTCTGAACCATTTGTGTATCTTTGAGAGATGCACTAAATGCCAAACATCGAACAAGTACATTCACACTTTTTCCATTCATTCCATTCAAATGTGTTTTTTACTCAATGTTTCCCACAGGACTTGGAGAGAATAAGGTGGGTGGGTCTGAGGCCCAAGAGGGTCCGGTAAAGTAAATTCCATGTGTCCATTTACTTTGAATGTACACTAATATGTTTTATACTTAGTGTGAATATAATCAAATCAATCTTATTTCCATACTGTATAGACACCTTATTTTGAAAATCAAACGTTGTCACGTGTATCCTCGCGCTAAATTCATCAAGTCTGACCCAATTTGATAAATAATGTTATATGTGGTTTTCTTATCATGTAACATTAAGAATTCATGGCCTCTCTTTAGGTAGGACTCTCATACTGCAACACTTGCCGTTGTAAAGAGAGAACTCCATATTTAGGTGCGACTAGCTTAACTGCTAATCAGACAGATCGTGCATACTGTTTGAGTCTCTATCCCTAGTCCCAGTCAGTTCCAGTGCAGACATTAAGCCACTTACTGGTTAGATCACTCAGATCCACCAGCCTGTTCTGAGATTTACACAGCTTAACACATCTACACACCCACACCCACACACCATTACTGTTAACCCAGCAGGAGTTTAACAGATGACCTTCTCTGGTTTTGCCTGGAATCAAATGGCTTCAGTATTTGTGTATAAAGTGGGGCTGCCATTGTTGCCACTGGAAGTCCTCCCACTCTGCAGCTTTCTTTATTACCGCCGGTGTTGACACTTTCTTAAGCTAAATCTTTTAAATGAGTCATCAAACAATGATTTAAAATGAGCATTGAAACACTCACTTTCCATTATAGTTAGAGGAGGTTTCATGAAATTATATCCTTACTTCCTTGATGCGATGCATTAGCAGGAACTTGGGGTTAGACGTTAGACATTTAAAGTATAAAAGGGGTATTATTTATGTAAAAAAATGCTAATAGCATAGTGCCTATTTCGTGGGATCTTTAAAGACAACTACTACTTGGTATTAGGTAGGCCGGGGCCTCCGAGGTCAAACTAAAGACTCAGTGCAGAGAGCAATATACTAAGACTGCAGGATCAGGACCACCCATGCTAATGTGAGGAAATACAGAAATTAAAGCATGCATTAGCTGTGTACATTTTAAAACCCATTAACTCTTTCCATGTTCATTTTACAGTAGATTTATTTCCACTTTGTGCCTTTATCTCTTAATGTTTCTGTAAATTCACCATGTATTTGTTTTAAAAAGTGTGATATTGAAATATTCAGTGCACCCAACTCACATTAGGGTGGCAGCTATCATTGTGTTGTTTTTGGTATGATTTGGGAGAATTCATGCTTTAATTTGAACACTTAAAAAGCTAACAGATTGAGAGTTTTTGGTCCCAGTGGTGTTAAATGGTCTCAGTAGTCGGAGGTTCTTAATTTCTCACGCAGCCCTAACCTCTCTGTCACCTCTGCATGGTCTTTTTTCCATTTCCTGCCCTTTCCCACTTTGCTCCTACACTGAACTGTCCCTATAGGCATCCTTCTAGCTCCTCATTAGTGTGTGTGTTTATTTTGTTGACTATTATGTGTGTGGGAGTGCATGTGTGTCTGTGTGTCACATCCGTCAGCAGACCCCCTGCGGCTGTGCTGAGTGCCCTCCTGGCTCTAAGTCTATAAAGCTGTCTCCAACTTATTATTACCACCCATTACCAAAGACCGTCACCACACTGTAACAGAACTGTCCCTCTCACTCCTTAGCCAACGAGAAATCCCCCTCCTTTTTTCTCCTCTTCCTGCCTCCATCTCATTCTCTCTAATATCCCCCTTTTAGTGCATTATCCCTCTGCCTTTCCATTTCATCCATGTCTATCATCATTTTCCCTCTATGTGTCCTCTACTCTTCCTTTAATTATCCAATCTTATGTCTAACCCAGAAAAACTGTTTGATCGCCCCTCCACCCCATCTCACCCTCCTCCACTTGCAGCTTCTGACTTCCTGTCTTCTTTCTTGTCCCCAAGTTCTGCTTCTCTCCTCCTTCCCTGTCACACCTATCCTTAGCTAATGTCCACCATTCTCTTATCGTTGTCATTTCTTCTGTCCCTTGTCTTCCCTCAGCAGTCTCAGCTCTAAGGACCCATCCACACTACTGTGGTTTCATTTTAAAATGAAGACCTTTAGCTACGTTTGCACCTCCTCTCCAGACTAAAACGGCAATAAGACCTTAAACGGAGAAGTTTCAAAACGCTGCCGACCCCGTCGTTTCGTTTTAAAACTTCGGATGGCATTTTAGTGCGGACAGGCAAAAACGGAGGGCTTTAGAAACGATGACACAGACGCTCACCTTTGGCTCTCTGATTGGGCCTTATAAGTCATGCAAAGCAGAAACACAATGCTACTGACAGAGTTTGTGACTTGGTATTTTTATTACATTTTTTTGTACTGTACAAATAACACTTTGTCTTGTAGCTACTGTGCATGTCGCTGTTTACTTTGCGACAACTCCCTGTCTGTTTTCCACCGCCACAACTGCTTTAAACTCCCATGTTACATTTACGTTTTTGTTTTAAAACTCAACAAGAACGGAGTAGTGTGGATGGGGCCTAGGCAAGCACCCCAAAAACAGCCACTCACCTTCCTCAGTAGGACAGACAGTTTAGGCCCCGAACACTCCAAGTCACCTGTTACCTGTGATTAGGCCATCATGCCTGACAATTAGCCAGCAGTTTTGCAAAGTGCCCAGCACCTTTAATAGTCAGTAGCTTGCTGTTATCTTTAGTCAATTGCTTTTGCTGTATCGGGGAGGAAGTCAATAAAAGAGAGTTCTCTAAATGGTTCTTCAGCCTAACCATCAGAGATTACACCAATTTATTGTGGTTTCACCAAATTGTTGCATAGCATAAAACTGTGGGCAACTTAGGGTTGAATGATGATCACTCATCAATTTCAGTTGCAGAGTGTGAAAGACAGACAGCTGTTGGAATTAAGCACTTGATATCATTGTTTGAGCTCATCATCTGAAAAGCTCTTTATCCAGTTGTTAGAGAGGGTAAGGTAACATGTCCTGTCAGTGAGTGAAGCTAACAGGAACATTAGCTTAAGCAGCTTTAAATTCAAAGCTGCCAACTGTATCATTAGTGCTCATCGGTCTAATATCTAAATGTTGCCAGACATGACTATAATTACATCATAAAAACAACATATACATAACACACTTGGTTAAACTGTTTGTCAATATTACCATATATAGACAAATATGTAGCTATTATCAAAAAGTATACAGTAAATCAAAATGTAACTACAGGACTGGCCTTTATAGAAAATGATCGCAATTAAATTGCAATTGGATTGAAACAGACATATTCTCAGTTCATATTCTGAGCATGTATCAAGTACATACTAACAGTGACAGTGGAGGGAAAATGGTGGGCTAGTCGTCTTTGGGTAACACTGAATCTACTGCCCCTTTGTTCTCATGCAGGCTCAGAGCATGGTGCATGTCAGCTGCCAACCAGCCATCAGCTACAGACTTTTTTTTTTTAATTAAAGTTTTAACAGAAGAACTGAGGTGATGTAAGGCGACACAAAAGAGTTTCATCAGTCAGCAACTGTCAGTGCTACATTTTTCTAGGTCGGTTCGGTGTGTTTGGGCCTTTACAGACCCAATGGACATTGTCTGCTAATGTTCGGATAAGGACAGAGCAAAATGAGGATTTGGCTGACTTGGATTTGTCAGACTGATGGGAAGTAATGGAGACAGATGGATCTGACAGCAAAATTATATATTTTGCATTTTCCATATTGTGGAATCCATCCCTTTAATGGCACCTTCCTTCCTGACTTTTCTTACTTTATTCCGATCCCTTCAAAATTTTTGAAGAAGCAGCAGATAAAAGCATCCACCAAATAGCATATGATGGGCAGCCCACCCAATCTCTGAACAAGCACTTCACCAAAACAGTGGGAACAGTAGGGCCCTATGAAATTCGTTCTTAGTTTTCCAGATTCTGCTTCCCCCCACCCCCAAATCTGTGTTTTACAATTTAAGCACATTTTTCATTAGAAAAAGTGATATAATAATATAATCATTTGGTGGATAAGTAAAATTTCAACAATTCAATAAGAAAACAATTCAATAAGAAAATATTTACTATGGCTAACTAACACAACAGGTTAGTAACTAAAAGTTGTTTTATAACTTTGTTATGGCTAAGGAATTATTATTATTATTATTATTGTAGGGCTGAAGGGATCGGATATTGAGCCAGGGAAGAGGAAGACAGAAGATTAGATGCGTGCAGAATCGGGTTGGTGGCTGCTGTGCAGAGCAGGGAGGAAACTGAAGCGGAGAGTCCAGAGTTTGGGAGGCTGAGCTGAGCAGTTCCAGAGCAGAATCCGATAATAAGCCGGGCTGGGTTTCATGGATAGATGGGATGAGCGCAATTTATGAGTAACTTAAACTTTAAGAATAGCCTACTAAATGTTTTTTCTACAATAGGCCTAATACAATTATTTAGATGTGTTCATTATGTTGCTGTTTAACCCCATACCACACTGACTTTGTGATCACTCAATTTAAAGTGCTTCCACGCAGCTGAGTCATTTTATTTTCTCTTTGATATGAACTGGAGCCTTATGTTGACTGCTTTGCGACAGATGAGTGGATCTCAAAACACAAGATTTGAATCCCAAAATTAAAAAAAAAGGTAGCAACCCAACAAATTAATATTCGCATATACGGTTACAGCCGAACTACAAAGCTTGACTGAATGTAGCTTTTTCAATTTTTCTGGAATATCTGACTCCAACCATACAGCCATTAAGTCTTCAACGAGCTTGTGTCTTGCATCTGCAATGTAGTTGCACTTTTGAGAGTTTGCTGAAGTAATGAGCTCTTGCTAGCACGCCGACTTCGATATGATGATGTGTGTGTATGTGAGCAGGAGGTGCTGAGTCCTGCCCTGAGTGAAACACAGAAGAGGACAGAAGCAGTGCCCATAAATGACAACAAAAGATATCAGTTGATAGTTTTTCTATTCATTTGGCTGTGCTGTGCAAATAAATGCTTTTAATGCTATAATGCATCCATATTTTGGCTGACTCAATGATATTCCGTGTTTTTACAATTGATTCAACTTTATTATCAAATTCCATGTTTTCCGCATTGCGGTAATCATCGGCCCTAGAACAGGTAATAGAAGTATTAGATGACAAATGGTTGTCAAATAGTCCCTAAGGGCAAGTTATTCAATGTTTTTCTCACCTTCATGTTTCATTTTTGTCAAAGACTGTATTAATATTTATGCTTAGTGCAAACTTTCATTAACCAACTGCAATCCTAATTAAAACTGCTCCAAGCAGCAACGAGGGGGTGCTCGTACCTCCCACATGCTCGTACCTCTCCCATGCAGTGGACACTGCATGGGAGAGTTAAAGCCAGTCTTTGATCTGGATGATAAGGATATTCAGCCTCTCTCTTCCTCTGTGTATTTTTTTCTACACTCTGTGCGAATGTTTTTGTCCTATGTTTGTGTGGCCTGTCCTCTCTTTCTAGCTTGCTATGGTAGAGAGGAGGTGATGGGCCTCAGATCCTACTTAGGTGGCGCAATAACTATGACTCCAAATTGGCATGTAAATGTCCCTAGGCTAGGACTTATTAAACATGTGAAATTTGGGAAAGATCTGATGATGGAGAGCAGAGGTAGCACAGGTACTAAATGTGAAACATCAAAACATGGAAATTCAACGCCTCGCCATCGGCACACCGTTCAAAGAAACCTCAAAAACTAGGAGAAGTATGTTAGTCTCTAAAAGGCCAAAAAAACACAATTGCATTTTTTGATTGAGGATATAGTTCCAAAGGGCTTCCTTCAGTCCTGAGATAGCACATCTGCATCCCAAATTTTGTAGCTATTGGGCGCTATTAAACCATTATTCCACAACCATGCCCATGAATCATATCAGAACACACACTACATCCCTTCTGATGTCTTTGCAACATTTAGTGAGTTTCAAGCATCTTTAGCCTCTCAAAAAAATAGCTTCCTGTTTCATGATGAATAATGCTTCTGCACAGCAAACTAGTTTATACAAAACTCACCAGCTTCACAGAGTAAAATCATCATGGTCATAAGGCGTTTTTTGTGCAGAAATTTAAGATGGGCCTATCAAAATAAAATACATGTAATTTCTTGTTGCCGGTACGTGACCCAATGAGTATGACTGAATATATGCATGTATATGTCTTCAGGGCAGGTACTCTTATCAAAAATGTGAAGTTTGGGCATGACTATCTACAGTTCATCTACACACTACTTCCTGTTGGGTTTAGATTATTGCTTCAAGAGGATTTTTTAAGAGTCTAGCTATGATACATGTGCCTCCCAAATTTGGTACATCTGGGAGAAACAGAGAGGTGGGGGGCTTCTGTTTTGCAGAAGTAAAACCTTAACTTTAGGGCCTTAATTATGACATTTTAAAATGCCATCTAGTCTTTTCTACCTGTAGTCAAATGTTGAGCTTTAAGTAACTTTCTTGAACTTTGGTAGTTGTTTTCTTCCTAGTAAGTTACAAATACTGTTCAACGTTCTGCACTTCTGAAGTCCTTTATAATTTTTGTTTATAATGTGGTGTGAAGAGAAGAGAAGAATCCCTAACTCTAAACACTAAAGTTCAAGGAGCTTGTCATAGATGAGGAGAGAAGGGTTTTCAGTGACAACTTAGGCTCTTAAACCAAAATATTAATGTTTTACAATCCACTGTTTTCACTTTCAAGTTACTGTGTCAGTATCATGCTGTTCATTGAAACATGTCATAACATTTCAAGGTCATCCATCAATTTTCAAACACTTTTTAAAGTGCCTATTTTACTCCATCTCCTTTTTGCTTAAATGCATGTTTCAAGAACTTTCAAAGCACATTGGAACTTTGAAAGAGGAAAGCAGTGGTGAGAAGAAGGTGAGATAAAAAGACAAGCAGATGACAAGAATAAGAAGAAAATGAGGATAAAGAGTCAAATGAATGTTCAGGGACAAGGAAGGATGGGAGGGACAGGGATGAGAGCTGAGCCAGAAAAAAAGTGAAGAATGAGAGGAGAGATGATGATGATGGGGATGGGGATGGAGGAGGAGAAAATGAGGGATGAAACAAACCATCTGGAACATGAGACAAAATAAATAAATAAATAAATAAAACAAAAACAACTTCTGTGCCTCCTCAACATCTTATTTAGGAAGAGTGCTGCTGCCAAGTGTGAATGTGTGTTTGTGTGTGTGGAGTGCAAGAGTGTGCTGCAGATTGGGTTATGCCATACAAATACTGAACATGGCAAGAATTATAATGCCAATGTGTGTTATTTAAAACAGCAAACAGGGAAAACATTTTCTATGTCAGACATGTTTGTCATTTCAGTGTCAGACAACACGTTCAATAGAAACATAAAGATATTTTAATCACCTTAAACTGTAGCTTATTAAAAACACAACAGCTAATAAGACACAATGTCATTATGAGATTCTCCCATTCTCTTATCACGCCTTTTATTTTCTCTGCCTCCCGGAATGCAGTTATTTATGCAGTTGCATTGTAGAAACCACACACCATAATCACATCTTCATTAATATGATTGCGCATACAGCTGCTTTTGTCAGCACTATCTCTCCGATCTACATAGAGCCACAGAGTGGGCCGTGATTTGAATAACCAGGGGCTGAGAAAACGCTATGGTCAGCACTATTGGTCCGGCGTGTATAGCTGCATATTTGCCAACAGTAGTTATGACTATGAGAGATTTTCCATGTGGATCAAATTATTGCCCAAATGAATTACTGTTACAACCACAGCATTATCAGTCTCCTCGAAGTTGGGGAATTACATTTCTCCCAGGAAAGGTGGCAGATTTGGCTGTGAACTACTGTCTCATGAGTCGAGATAGTGCTGAAACTCCAGAATACATTTATAGATTTTTAAAACTCTATATCTTTTTCATTAAAATACATTATAAAATACCACGAAATAACTATTTTTTCAACTCTATTAAGTCATTCTCTAATTAGCCTTCACCCTGGAAATACTTGGAAATGGAAACTCAATTCCTGGCTTGAGAATAAAATGTTCCATGGAGACTTTCAATATCTTATTGATAAATTGAATTTACCCTGATTATCCAATGGGAGTTCTTGAAAAGGAAACGACCTTTAACCTTTATCACACAAATGAAGGGCCTGTACTTTAAGTGTACCATGATAAAGTTACAGGTGTCTTTTTTCATACACAGTAAGTGAGTTTACGGTCTAAACCACCTAAACTGTGCTTACAAGTTATTAGTAGTTCATTTTAGATGGACAAACTTTTATGTTTACATGTTGAGTGGTTGGATTTAAAGAATCTTCCCAAAAATACCACAAAAATATATAAACAACATAGCTTTGATGTGTTTTTGTGTTATAAGGTTTATTAACTGGGTCAAAAACAACACATCATAAAGTCCATCTACTCAACAGTAGAAACCATGTGCCTCCAACCAATATCACCACAACCGCCATAAAAGGTAATTTTAATCAAGAAGTGAGCCATCTTAGCTATGGTCATACTCACCCCATTCTTAGGATAGGCCACCCATCCAAGGTCTCCCATCACAGAGCGAGAATCCAGCAGATTCACTGTTAAAATATCAAAAACACGGACAGTCTTTGAGTATAGACAACCAACCAACCAACCAATTAATTAAAACAAAACCCAAAAGGGACATAACTGAGATTTAGTGATAGTGTGTTTCCATCTAAATGTGCATCCAGTAATGTGACCAAAGATGAAACCATTTACTCTCGTATTTAGCTGATAAAGGTGCATAACAATGGTTGATTTCTATGCAGATTCAAATGTGAGTATTGAGAATTGACACAATCTTAATCACAAAAGGAGGATAAAGAAAGAACCCGTAAATAATGTAAATTCACTCTGGAGCTGTTCCTCAGACCAAATCTTAGGACAGGTATTGTAACGTAATTTCTTATCCATTTTTCATGGACTTGTGTGTCTCTCTTTTAGGCAGACAGAATAAGGAGCACTTTCCATATGTATAAGATTTAAGAACTGGTTTTAAATGAAGGTGGGTTTGTAATGCATTTATATTCCAAAAATCACTTCATGAGTCAGAGTTGACATAACACTTAGCATGGCATGGATTGTTGTGCTAAGAACAGTGGCTATTATCTATTCACACTCTTTAGTGGAGCTGCACTTTCGTGTATCTTGTTGACCAAAAACTGCCACTCAACTCTATACTCCAACAGTGTTCTCAGCTCAAACTGATCCATTAAAATCCTCCTTTCTCAGCCTCTCCGTTGAAAGCTGTCAGAGGCAATTACCTGACCACTGCACTCCACAAAACATGTTTCCAAGTCCTCTTCTAGTGACAGTGTAGTCTTGTGAGTTGTGACTTATCTTCCCTATCAGTGTGTCCAAATACTTCTACAACAAAGTCACAAAAGTTCTTGTCAAATGTGTACTTTACTGAACCTTACTGAGGTAACTGTGATGAGTTTCACAGTATCGACATGGAGCTCAGCTTGAAGCCTGTTCATGAGAATGCTGAAAGACAACTTGTCCAAAGTATGTTTCAGTTACTGGATGATTTCTTTACAGAATGTAAAACAAAGTGAAAAATTCCTAACCAGCATTTTCACAGACACTGAGTACAATAAATCACATCAATGAACATAAGGTGTATCTCCTTTTAAGCAGTCTTGCAACAGCTTCAAAACGCATCTTAGATTGCCATGACATGACATGCACCGTCATAAACACAACTCAACTTTAGTCAGGCTGGAGTTCAGATTTCTTTATCTTATCTATGATAACGTTTGGTAGGCTCTGTGTCTGACACAGTGGCTACTCAAACAACAAGAGAAAGTCCAACTGAATGATCCATTGTCAACCTTTTGGTCTCCATGAAAGGGGAGCGGATTAAGAGTTAGACATTTGAGAGTAGCACTAATAGAAGCAAAAGTATCTGTTACATGATAGGTGGTCTTAGAAATCTCCCTTTTAGAATCTATTCAGGACACTTAACCACCTGGCCTCACAAGATGTTCTATGTAAATTCACTGTTTTAGTCCCCTTTTTCTAACCTTTTGTTGAATGCTTCAAATCATTATATACAGTAACTTCACTGTGAATTTTGCAAGAATAAAAATATGTTGAGTGCTTCAATAAAACTTCAAGCCAACCAATAGCACCAAAATCAGGTGCTAGAGACTGACTGATTCTTAGAGGCATGCATTTTAAATAGTTATTGCTTCAGTAAAACCTGTATAGGTTTGTCTACATCCATAGTGACCCAACCTGACACATGCAATATAATTTAACTTAACTTATCAGCAACTTCTACATACAAATTATTAGCTGCATTCTAAATGCTATCATTTACGAGCGAACATGTTGCTGACTTAATACTGCAAGCCTTCTGGGCACAAAGAGCAAACACCAACACTGTTCGTCAATCATCCAAAGGTTTAATGTCATAAATACTGTCCATGTCTTAAACCAGCTGTTCAGCACAATATTTCCAGTCAGGTCCTATGATAAGCCATGTTATAAAACCCTGTATACCTATAAATGTAAAACCCTATATCAACCCTGCCCCAATGTCAACCAAATAAACATCCGCAGTGAGAAGGTGGAGTAAGCAGAACAACATATGAAGCGAGAGCTAGTTCTGATACTGAGACACACTCACTAAGCAGCCCCTCCAAACACACACACACACACACACACACACACACACACACACACACACAACTCTAGTCGTACTGTCTCCACTGCTCTGCAGAGAATAATAAAAGATGTCCTTAGGAGGCGATTAGACAACTAATTAGGCCATAAAGAAGAAATAAGTGATGCTGAACTAGATCATAAGGGATGTGTTACCTCTTTCACTCTCACTCTCTCTAAGGATCAAACCACCTAACAAGTTAGAGCTCAGCCGTGACAATGATCTACAGAACATATTAATAAAAGTCATCACAACTGAATGAATGATGTGATTTAAAGTCTTGCAGTGACATTATTTCAAGGATACTCTAAGTATTGCAAATATGTTGAAAAGTTAGTGGGTTTTCAGCATGGGGCATACTTATAAAACTTGATAAACCTTGAAATAACTTAATGTTTGATATGAGAGGCACAAGGCTGCCTGGGTATTCATTTTCTATTAGCAATCTTGTAGGTGCTGGGTTTAAGTGCCAACTTGACCTCAGCGAATGCAATACAATCTTGTCTGAAACCATATCATACCTCCTATTTCTGAAGCCAATGGTTAAAGTATTAAACTTGTGATTCCCATAATGTCTTAGCCTCTTTAGTCTTTTTTTTTTGTTGCATTTACATGTTAGCTCAAATTGCTCCGGGGTTAATGGTCTGTCTTAACTCTCTCACGCACAGATACACAGGCAAACATGCACTTCTCTCAAACCATTTACTGTAATTAACCCAAATCCACCATCCTCATTTGATCAACACCATTACCAACAAAAAGCAAAGTGATGGGTTTTAAACTCTAAAGTGTAGGCTCATACACCCCATATCATCCTCATTAGTCAGACATTGTTAATCAAACACTATAACACTCTCTGAAGCAGATGTTAGACATCTGGCTCTATACTGAGATGTTCTCAAAAATTGAGCAATTTAAATAAGAATGGATTTGATTCGGGAGAGTGTGTACAGTTTTCCTTAGTATCATTCATCAGTGGTGGAGCCCCACTGCAAGATAACTGTCCTCACTGCATGAGAAATGTTAATATGCTGTAATTAAGGAGGCATCAGAACTTTTCTTTGTTCACTTTTTTCCCTTTAATTTGGGGTACAAACTTAGCATATATATCCAAATGAAAGGTGAACTTCTGTCTGTGAGGACACCTTAAGCTGTACAACTCAGCATGTACCCTGATAGGATGTAACTCTCTTTATTAAGACAAAATTTGAGACTGGCAAGTGGCCAAAGTCCCCATTGATTCCTCAAAGATATTTGAATCCTGATTTAAAAAAAAGGGTGTAATCTTTCTTTTAAATTACAATAAATCACCCCAATAAGAGCATAGCAGTTATTTTAATTATGGGGTTCACCCTCCTCTCCAATTATTCATGCAATGTACGATTCTCCATTGCAATGGAAATATGTGCCAAATGAATCTAAAATTTGTGTTGAATGGCAAATTCTGGCAAATGCTTCTTAAGGGGTTAGGTGTTTTACAGCTTTATTTGATGTGTTTTGTATCAGTAGAAATTGTTGGGTTTTCAGTCAAATTTCACAGAGAGCACTTTTAGGAAAATAAAAACAGGTTTTTAATAATGTGCTGCTGCAGAGAAAAACAAAGGATATGTCTGAAAAATGAAGACAGCAAAGAAACAAAGTGTCTGACTAATTTGATGATGATCTGACATGGGTTTGATGATTTGATATCCAATGCAAACTTCTCTCCCTTTCTTTCTCTCTTCATTCACTGCAGTCAAAACACTAACTTATGATCCAGTCTGCCATCGATTCACAATCCTCACAGCCTGAAGCTTGAAGGCTGTTTTTTACCCAAATGGGAATTCACGTATTTCAAAATGCAGTTATCAATATTAGTGCTTTGGATAGATTTCAAGTGATATATTCCTTTACCTGATTTTGGTGAAATGTTAAACTTTTAAGTCTTCTGTGTGATTCGTTAGTGAGTTTGCACCTGTGTCAAAAATCACTTTATCACATGAAGCAAATATAGAAAAGCCCAAAACCCTAGTGCAGTAAATTATTTCAGAGGACACTGATACAAAGACATAATACATTCAAGGTGAATGTTAACTATTTTATATTTTACAACAGGATGCACACACACACTTTTGTGAATCTAAACTTTGACCAAATAAATCTGTCATCTGAAGAATAAGAGGTTGATGAATCGTCTCTCTTTCCCGGATAATGCTGTCTAATAGCCCCAAACAATAGCATTCATCTCACGCTGTTAAATGTTGCTTAGTCTGCTACAATGAACAACATCGACAAACTGTTTCATACATTTTACTCTTTTCCCTTTTTTTATTTTAAGCCACATCCGTAGTTGGCATTTAGTAGGGGGAATTACAGGTGCATTCGGGTTAAGATAAACATTGATAAGTTAACAGTTTGCAATCCACTGCGCGGAACTGACTGCGCCAAAAATACGATTCCAAATAAAACTGTAAATCTGACAAGTAGGCTAACAGTACTGCAATATGAACTGACTGTCAGGCATGTTAACAGGATTCGCAAGTTGAAAGGATTCAATCCTCATATTTAAAGGCAGAATGCCAGACTTGACTAAACCTAAAATAACCCTTTTAAAGGGAAGGAAGAGAAATATCGCTGCGAAAGCTGTAAAGTTCTCATTATTTTAAGAGATTTAAACAAAACACCAAGTCAATTAAAAACCCAATACAACCAAATGCGGGATTCCATTGGGGGTATTTTATTATTTTTTAAATACCACAAAGTGCGTTAATGTCAATGTCATCTCAACAGTATGAGCACCGCACAACGTTTAGGACCAATACTGTGATTTTTTGCAGCACTCTGTGCGTCTCACGGCGCTGTCAAGTCCTCAAATGACTGGTTATCTGGAGAGACGCACCTTCTGTCCAAAGGTCCTTTATTAGTTCAGCTTCTATCGTTTCGGAAAACACAGTAATTACAGAAGTGGGGGCGCAGCTCGTAAATATTATGTGCTCAAACACATTTAATTGGCGACCTCCTTTTTGGTCAAACGGCGTCGGAAACGTACAGCCAGCCAAAAGAAGACCGACGGTCTGGGGCAGAGGTAGCCCACAAGACAGACCTTTAAGAGGTCAGACTTGTCAGTGACGATTAAAGCGCAGCCGTGCACCAAACAACATTATTAACCCGAAAGTGTCGGTGCGTGTTTTACCTTCGTTTGCGGGGATGCACCATGCTCCGAGCAATGCCAGACTCCAAACCCACGTCCATGCCACCAGCCGAATGCCACAACTCCACCAGCGAGACTGCATGGCGCATCCAAAAAACACAACTGGCAACAGGGGGAATATTTTTCCTAAACAACAGCAGTTTCGGTCACCATAAAGCGGGATACCGTAATAAAACCATCTGTATAGCTATGCGTCCGCGTATAGAGAGAGAAGAGCTCATACTATGCGGCGGGTAGAGGAAGGTAGCCTACTGGTGCGCTCTGGGTTTGGGGAGGCGGGCAGCGCGCCGGGGGGCGGAGTGAAGCGCAAGTCTCTCCAATCACAGGCTCTCCGCAGGTGAACCCCATTGCCATGGGATTCGTTCCTCCAAATGATAATGAATTACTCTTCACTCTTATTACCACTTCAAAATGTAAGGTCGTTAATTTATGGTACCTACTCGTTTCTAGTTTCTTAGTTATAAACCTTGTTACCATAGGTCCAGTCATTTAAAAAAAAAAAGAAGCAATTACACTTTTTTATGCTGCTTTCTGATACTGGCCTGCACAATGAATTGGAGGATGGGGATTGGGAATTTAAGATTATAGAGTTTTTAAAAGCAGAATGTCACAAGCTTGGCATTTTATGATCAATAACTTAACTGTATTATCACTGAGATGTGTATAAAGGGGATTGGGGTTTAATGTGTCCACTACTGAGTTTAATTTGGAGCCTAATATATCTATTGGAATATCACTCAAAAAAATCCTCTTTATCCTGATAGGGCATCACCCCAACTCCCAGGAGCTAGGACTGTGAATGCAGTAACTCCACTGTGTGGAGCAAATACATGTCATATTAGGGGTGATCAGATTGTGCAGAAAGCTACATTGGCCTAATAAGCATATAAATAATCATGGATGTAAAGGTGAGATTTGCTATTTGGCAGCTGTGCATGCATGTGGACATAAAGCGCCATCAACAATAAAGGGAACTGTGAAATATTTACTACTTCAGCCTTCATCTGATATCCATTGTTGGTTCGAATAGATGGTATTGTTTTTCTTTTTTTAAATATTCATTTTGAAATTTGGATTTGTTTGTTAGTGACAGCACAGACGGGAAACATACAAACAGGAAACACGGGGAAAGAGAGAGGAGTACGACATGCAACAAATGTCCCTGGCCAGAAATAAACAAGGGACAAGGGAATGCATCTTTACCAGGGGGCCATCAGGACACTCCTGTAATCCTCTTTCTATTCAAGAGTGGCGATCAAGCTTTGCTGTCCTGGTTCACATTATGGAACAGTCTATGTCTGGGGTCCAGGTCAGCAAACTCTATTAAGTGTATTACATCTCATGTCAAGACCTACTTATTCTTAAAGACATTTTTGATGCTTCTATGGCCCTACATGTTCTCATGCTTTCAACAACCTCTTTTCTCCTGTTGTACTTAACATTCTGTCAGTTGAAACGATGAACCGCATTTTCGGCTTTGATATTTATTTATTTACACATATTTGTCTAATACAGTAGTGCCATTTAGTTGTACTCTCATAACTATGAGTCTGCAGATTTTCAGGATGTCATTTCAGCATTTAGTTCCTCCTCTCTGGCTGAAAGACTCTCAGAGTGCAATTTGAGATTGACCTTGAGATTACTCATTTAAATAATACCAATTTTACAAATAGGAATGTGTGAAACAGTTCAGTCAGTTGATTCATTGACAAAGTGGAACAGGCTATAAAGACACTGTTAAACACTAACTATTTTCTCTTAAATTCACCCTTAAGCATCAATGAGTCCCTTAGTAGAGTATATGTGCACACACCTTTGAAGTGTGAATATTAACCACCATCTCCTGCACAAACACACACATATACCCTCCGCCACCTCTTTACACTGTAGCTGTGAATGACAGTTTGTTCTTTGTCTGCTTTCTGGTTAAATATGTGTTAAAATAAAAAATATTTCTGCCTCATATTCTGTCCTTTAACGCTCCTCCTATACAGTTAAAGCTATAAGACAGTGTTGTCTCATCATGATTCATCAGTGTGTTAAATTAATTTCTATCTGTGGGATCATAAAACTGTAAGATGTCATTTCATGATTGTGTAATAGCATCTTGGCTTTGATTTCCATTTCTCTACAATTTTCCTTTTCTGTTATTTCTCACCATCATATTCATTCTCTTACAATTTCTCACTGTTACCTGTGGACAAATGCATACTGTACTGTTGTCACTTTTTCTCTCTTTCTCTCCAGGCCATTTTCTCTGTTTTTGTCTCTATTTGTTTTTCGCTCATTTTCTCAGTTTTTGCTCTTATTTTTCTGCCTCTTTTTTTGTCCCCATGGTGCGGTAGTCTTTGATCACTGAAGGATTGTGGGTGATATTCCTGTGGCTTTACTCTGGTGACACCTCCCACACTCCTTGTGTATGCACGCAGAAACACACACACACACCTACATACAGGCATGCATACATCCATAAATTGTTTAATACATCACTCACCCAAGCTAGAAACACACATTCGGACCTCACTGCGACCTCACTCACTTTTTTGTCAACCACAATAGATGCACGAATCCTCTCCTTCTATTTTGGTCAAACATTTGAGTATCTCAAATGTTGCCGCTTTCACGGTTAATGATAAACACTGTTTGCCAAGCATAACCGTAACTGTAGGTGTAATGCCAGGGTTGCGGTGGTGTATTGTAGATGTGTAGGGGTCTGATCAGCACTGACAGCGGGTGTGGAGGTGGTTCTGCGATGCCAGAAACTGTTGTTGTCTTCTGAGGTGTCGTCGGTTTAATTGTATAAAATGTCTGCGGAGGAAAGTGCAAGAAAAATCCACCCCCAAACCTCAATCCACCCCCTAACAGTCAGCCATCAGTGATGCATCTTGTAATTTTGAGTTGTATTTTTTTTGGTCCTTCAGGTGTTTGGTAAATGAGTGGATGATGTGACATCAGGTTTATATTTCTTTCCAGATCTGCTACATTATTCTCAGAAAACCAAATTACAACATAGTATCTTCACTAAATGCATTAAACATCATTTTACGGCAGCAAAACATATTTTGGAGGAACAAATTTCAGTGTATTTGCCACATCTGTTACATTTGCAAAATGTCCTCTCCCAAAAGGTTTTAATGTGTTAGCCCTAATATATCCGCATTTGGAAACAAAAGCTTATGCTATGGTTAGCCAACCAAAATGTCTTGGTCAATAGTAGATCCATTAGGCAGTAAACATGGCGAACTAGTTGCATATATGCTCATTAAGCAGATAGGGAGCAACATATATAGCAATATATATGTCCATAGAAAGATTTGTCAAATAAAGTAGCTACTAACTTTAGTTGAGTTTAGTGAAATGGCATCAAGCAAATTAGCTTATCCACAAAAAACTGAAACACAGATAATATAATGTAAAATGTCAAAATGGGCATGTCTTAAAAGGATTTTTTTCACGACAGCACAACACCATATTAAAGCATTTCCCAAAACCAATGGTTTGGTGCAATCAGATGTGATGGTACCTTGGGGGCTGAACAGTCAGCTGTGATTTTGTGTCTGCCCACTCATGACAGTAGGGGAGGGAATGGGAAAACAAGGTCAGGCAGGGTCAGTGGAGCACACACCCACACACACCCACACACACAGGCAGGGAGTACCTTGTTGTTGGCAAAAAAGACACCTTTGTTTGTTGCAGAAGTAGGAAGTAAAAACGTTGAAAATTATGAAATTGTCCAACTGAGAAGGTCTCACTTCACATGAAACGCATAAGCACATTTTTACAGACAGATTATACAAACATTCACATACAAATAATTTTTCAATAAAATGTTACATAAACATGACATTTATACAGCATTTGTTAGCTACTGATTCCTCTATGAAATGGTAAAGGTTGGGGGAGTGTGATGGTGAAGAACTGAACTATTTATAATAACTCCTTCTGATTGGCCAGTCCACTCACCCCTGAGGAGAAATGGGAGATATAGTTGAGGAATCTACTCCCACCCCCCACCCCTTCACACACACACATACACACAAATTGCACCCCCATTCTCAAAATAATCAGCTTTGGGGCTTGACCAGCTGGCCCCTGCTGCAAGGAACTCTGGGATTTCCCAGGGTGCAATATGTGATGAGACATTTAAACACATTAGGCCTCCAGAGCAACGTCTGCTTTACTACAGTAACTCAGCTTTTAGATGCTCTTTCGTCTGAAGCTCTGGAACCATCAACAGGGTGGGTTTTTATGCCTTTTCTCATATAGATCAGCTGTCAGTATTCAGATAAAAGTTTACATTTGAATGCACGTCTGAGTTAAATGAACTGGAATCTAACATTGCTTTTCCTCCCTTTGAGCCTATATGAATTATATTTGGGTGGCATAGCAGAAAGAAATGGGGCCCTTTTCATAGCATCTTGGGATTTTGTAGCATTCTAAAAGCATGTGTCTAATTACTAACATGAGCCATCAGTTATGAAAGGTGGGTCTGTGCTTTTCAAGATGGGTAAAAATACCTGCTGTGAGTAGATGTAGATGGACATGCACTGGCAACTCCTACTGTTTGGTCAGGTTGACTGTTCATTGAGGAGACAAGAGGTGATTGCGAACTTCGTTATCTGTCCAGATATCATGGGGACTCTCCTCTCTTTCAGTCAATCATAATTCTGCAGCAAGAATGAGCTAGCTTTGCAGGATGTTACAGCACCAAAAAGACACAGTTACGTATTACATCTCTTATGTGACCTGAGAACACCACATGCAGGTAGAAGTGAAGGATTAAACAAACTCATCTTTGCTTCCTTATCAACTGCAATTGAAAGAACTTGCATCTGCTCTGGTTATGAACTACTTGACAAGTTATCAACCCTCAAACAAAGTACTGTATTTCAAATTTTCTGGCCTCTATTTGACCCCGAAACATGGAGTTCTTGTTTTGGGCTTATAAAGAAGGAAAACACACAAAAAATACACACACACACTCACACTGAAATGCACGTACACACACATACACAACCCCCTGGGCATCGTTAAGCCCTGCTTAGCAGCTCAGTGAGGCTGGCAGGCAGCGCTGCTGATATTCTCTCTCTATTTTGGCTGCTCCCCTCTGCATGCTGCTCCAAATCCTACTGCTCTCTTTTCACACATTTTATCTCCCAACGTAGGACCTACAGAATATATACTTTAAATGAGAAAGAGTAAGTAGTTAGTGAGGTATAACTTGCAATCTGTGGAGAAAAGACAGTTGAAGATCCAAGATGAGCTATAGCATAAATACTCAAAACCAAGTGTTTTGATTAAGATTTCTTCAAACTGCAACAGGAGAAACTTTTCATAGCTTTATTATATATAATGCAACATTTTCTACATTCCACATTGTGCTATCACATTTAGAATTTTAATTTTATCTGGTTTTCAAGTTCACTTATAATGTACTAAAAGTTCAGTACATAAAGAAAATGACTGTAAGTGCAGGTTCTCCAGAGCAATCAATGATGATGATATATTCGTTAACTTCCAGAGTGGATGTGTGGGCTAAAAATCACGTGGAATGCTGTTTTATTCAATTTTAAAAATAATGAAGTATGAACATTGGGGGAAAAAGACCAAAACAAAACTTCTCCTGGGAAAAAAATTGGATTTTATACTCAGTCTCAACATAGCTGATGGACAAGTGGGATCAAACAGATCCTGTTAGAGATACTATAAACAATGCTTCAGCTGACTCTCAGGTTCAGGCTATTCCATTCATTGGAGACTGTCTCTGCGGTTTGATTATCCAGAAGTCAGACCTGGCAATTTAGAG
>JAPMOB010227178.1:1328-18994 GCA_029875015.1 Lepomis gibbosus
TCGCCATGAAACAGGAAGTTGTAGTAACTTGGCTGTACATGCTCAGATCTGCACGAAATTTTACACGTTTGACAAGAGTCCCACTCTGAACACATGTACTTGCCGACATTCACCCACAGTCATAGCGTCACCTGCTGGCAACAGGAAGTGACCTTTAATGAAGCAGCCCCCGTCGCACGTTTGACTTACATGCATGAAATTTTTGGGGGATATGTATATATATACGGGATCGAGCTGAATCTCCTGGTATAGGCCACGCCAATTTCCGCCTTCAATTTCTTTCGCAAAATCGCGAAAACTGACTAACCGGCTGGAATTAACTCCTCCAAAGCCGCAAGTCCAATCAACATCATCATACAGGCTTGTGCTCCCCAGATCGATACGCAAAAAACTGTTCCCGTTATAAGCTAACGATTGCTGATGCAAAGCGCTAGTAACAGGAACTGATGTCATATCTTCGGTTTGGAATGGCCGATTGACACCAAACTTGGAGCACCTGTGGCGTGACGTCCCCCTGAGGGCCTGTGCAAAATTTGGTGCAACTAGCCCCTAGATGGCGCTGTTTAACCCGAAAAATTAGTTTCTCTATAACCTCAAGTTGCATTGACATGAAAGTTGTGTCAAATTGTTCAGCACCATCCCCTGACCTCAGGCTCCAAAGTGGACCCTAATGTGCCCATAGGTGGCGGTATTTATTGCAGATTAAAGACGAACAAAATAATCCCATTGACTTACATTCATTTTATATCTCCAGAACCACAGGTCCGATTGACACCAAATTTGGGTCAATTGTTCCCCATGGGCCCCTGATGACACAGGACAAATTTGGTGCAATTGGCTTATAGGTGCCGCTATAATCACATTTCAATGGGATTACAACCAACAAACATTTTGCCTCGTAACTACGCATGTCTACATCGCACATTTATAAACTTTATGTCACCGTATTTAGGGGCTAGTGCCGATTCATATGGTATAGGACATGCTTCTATGCGATGACGATTTCCTTTCGCAAAATTGCAAAAACTAAAAAAACCTACTTTACTTAACTCCTCCGAAGCTGCAAGTCCGATCGATACCAAACTTGGCACAGACCATCTCTGGATAGAGCTGATACAGGCTTGTGCTCCCCAGATCGATACGCAAAAAACTGTTCCAATTATAAGCTAACAAATATTTGCAAAAAGCGCCCAAAACAGGAAGTGATGTCATATCTTAGGTTTGGAATGGCTGATTGACACCAAACTTGGGTACCTATGTGCCATGGCTTCCTGAAGGGCTGTGTGACATTTGGCGTCAATTGGCCTCCAGGTGGGACAAAGGAAGTGACATATAGCCCGAAACGCATAGCAAATTCACAGCCGCACCGACTGGAATATGCAACGCGGCCGCCTCACGCCCCGACACGCTACACGTGCGAGGGCCCGCCCAACGCTGCTTGCAGCTTTAATTTCAAATGTATTCAGTTTTACTTAAATAGTGCCAATTCATAACAAAAGTCATCTCGTTGCACTTTTTATATAAAGCAGGTCTAGACAGTACTCTGTTCAATATTTATTTACATCGACCCAAAAATTCCTGTTTTATTGAACAACTGCTTTATTAAATGCAGATTTCATTCACAGTTAACATGAGCAAGAGGAAAGCAGATATTTGCAAAAAAAGTTTAAACCTAAAATTTGAAATGATAAGAGTTAGGAATTAGAGATTAGAATGCAGCTTGTATTTTATGATGGAGTCTGTGGTTTTGGTTCAGCATTGTGTGGGTGTGTTTTGTCATAATGGTCATAATGGTCTGCTGTTGTGTGTCTGACTTTCTGGCCGTTTTGATGTAGAATAGTGACCTCTGATTACAAACGTTGTTGTATGGTATGGGGCACCATGAATTTATCATCGTCCACAGACTGTACACATTAGTTAAATAAGCAAGGTTGTAAGCATCGTAAGATTTCAGTTTACGACCTGCTGCAATAAAAACTTTGCTAAAAAGCCAATACTTTACCAACACACCTGTTTAGTAAGCATAAACACGCAAAAGGCAATGTTTTAATCTGCTCAGTCTCTCATCCACTGCAGTTATTGGTTTTACACAGACACAGTACTAGTGGGCTAATAGCTTAAACAAGCTAAAGTGAAAGCTGTCTGTCTTTAGTAACTGTTAGCTTTGTTTGCCAGTACATTAAAATATGGCAAAATATAAACTCAGTATCTGAAGACAGACCAGTTTCATTCTACCTGCAGCAGGAAGAAGAGGAAGAAGAGGGACTGAGCTGTTGATTCTTTCTAAACTTCACTCAGTATATTGTTGTCAGGAATAGGATTTATTTTACTGACATATAGTGACTTTGCTGTTGTAAATCCTGTTAATGCTCTAGAAACAACATTTAGTTAAATAAAATATAGTATTTTTTCAAATAATATATTCAATTATTTAGTAATAAATATGACTAATACAAACCTGGAATGATGCACATGTAAATATCTGCAACATTGTTCTTTCTCTGCAAATAGTTGCATTATTTTTCTCCATTCTTTATTATTATTCTTATATAACTGGCATTGTCTAATCCATATTTATATATTTCTACATTTATTTATGTCATCTGTATGTTTGTCTAGGTGTAGCACCTCATGACGAAAGCAAATTCCTTGTATGTGTAAAACACTACTTGGCAATAAAGCTCTTTCTGATTCTGATTGATAAAGCGTTAATAAATAACTGAACCAATAAGGATTACCAATAAAAGTGACAAAAAAATTCCTAATGATACCCATCCCAACTTGTGAGAAAATGTCCAGCCCATCACCGTGTCCTGGTTTTAGAATCCTGCCCAGTTGAATTTGTAATTGAATAGTCCTGATCTACAATATGAAAATTGGGCAATGCAGATGAAGATCATGTGATATTATAGAAAATCCAGAACAGCTAGAGAATGATCCTCCCGGTGAAATTGTTAAGGTTAAGAACAAACTTTGAACCTCATTTTACACACAGTAAAATCCGCATACCCAAATTAACACTATCACAGATGATTTAAACACTTTAAAATGTCTATATGGGTCCACACAAAAGAGTATTAATTTAACTCTTTTTGGAGAGTTGGTTCCTTAACACTAATTAAGTTTAGTTGAATTTTTTTTTCTCTTTTGTGGAGTTAAAATTTAACACCAGTGTTAGTTTTTCTTAACACTTTTATGTAGTGTTAGACATCATCTCTCTCAGAGGATCATTTGTTCACTACACAAGTTTAAGCCCCATAGCATTGCCAGAAGAGAAATGCCAATATAAAATGTAACATTAACAGATACCACTTCATTTACTTATCAAACAGTGTTAAAGTTTAGACGCAGGTCAAAAGCAAAGTAGTTTCATGAAGACTCTCCTGGCTTCAGTCAACCGGTGTGTGTGGGCCTACGCAGTGGGGGCAGGGTGACATGAACACTTCAAGTGTAAAAGCAGGATCAGAGTTAAGTTCAGAGTTAATATTTATACCATTACATTTACTGGTTTAATTTAGTGACACTTTGTTTTTACACTCAGTTTTGACACCAACTACTTCAACTGAGAGTGAAATATAATGGATTTGACTCTATCGAGAGTTTAATTACCTCTGCTGCTACTCAAATTTCTCTAACAGCGAAAATATAACTCTTCTCAATTTGCTGTGCAGAAAGTTGTTTGTTTCAGGCTCTGCGGACTAGCTGCAACATTTTTAACCTTTGAATTAACATGATTGCGAACACTGCAGCACAGGTGGATCATATTAATTTGAATGCCATGTCATAAACCCTTGCAAAGGACACTGATTGTGTTCATCATATCAGTCTGTAGTTTCAAATTGTGGCCACTGTCCCTCTCTGAAAAGCATTTTGTCTGTTTGGAAAATGGTGCCATGATTTTCTTCCCACATAAATGTAAAACTCTGTCAGTTTCATCATGTTGCTTGGAAAACTCACCTCCCACAGTGGTGATTGTCGCTGCTAATTGGCATTTTGTCTAATGTGAGCCACCTTTGTAGCACTGTTCATGACTGTGATTAAGTAATTGTGATTAATAGTGCCCTAAACCACCGTTTATTCTGCGGTTTAATGCACTTCTACCTAACAAGATGCAGGTGGAAAAATGCTTCATCTTGTTACGTTTATAAAGCTGTTCCTTCAAAGCTTAGCTCTTAGCTTTGGGAGTGTGATGACCTGAATCTTAATATTGGAGCCATAACCCTGTGCCTGCCAGCGGCCCGCGGGTTTGTTAGGCCCTTCAGGGAGATAATATTCTACAACTGCAGATTGAGAGGCTTGCAGGCCAGAGGTGTCAGGCAGAGAAATGCCTGCAACAGGCAGTCACACATAGAACTGAAGGAGTGAAAGAGACTGTTGACAGCTGCTACTGTTTCCCTGTTAATGCTGTGCTGGTGGGATTTGTTGTTAAATAAATACTGTTTATATTGTATTTGTGCAATGAAGTTTGACATTTCAGTCCAGAAATCTTCTCTGTGGACTATTGCTTCATTCACACAATGTCTGCTGAATGGGAAAAAGTCCCTTTATTCCGACTTGGGAGTACATTAAATAGCTTAAATGAATAAAAACTGTTTTTTAAGTGAAACCAGATGCAAACACACAGTAGCTTCTTTTAAATTAGCTGAATCTATTGTGTAACTGTTAATACTGGATTTTATTTAGATGTAACTGCCAGCAGTTTTTTTTTCTTTGCAGAGATTTTGCCAACGGTTTGTTAATATTTCTGTAGTTCTGTCTGCCAAATGGGAGAATCAAATCAGAATCACAACTAGAAACACTACAAACTAGGAAGATTAAATCTTTTTTGCACTTGCTTGTCACAACGGTCTGAACGATGCAACATCATACTATGTCCTGCTGCCTTTTATCCTGAAAGGCCCTGCACAAAAAATTTTCAATGACTGTCTCATTAGAGATCTGCTCAGGTGCTATGCGGGACATGCATGAGGTCAACTGACTCCATGTACTAATGAGGACGATAACGGTTTTATTTTTTGTCGTGCTGTAAGTGGTGTAAGAAAGCTAACAGGAGAGTCAGTGACACATCAATCAAGCATATAGGCAACACCCCCGCACAGTCCTGAGCGTGAAATCACTCCCTCATTCACACTTCCTTATATAACAGACACCCATTAGTTTACTCTATAGTGAGCACAAAATGTAGATTCTGGACACTTACTGTATGAATCGTCATCAGCTGTAGAGTCACACAGGAACCTGGAAAATGCAACACGTTGCAGTGTGGGATTGTTAACAGAAAGTAGTGTCTATGTCATAAACACTATTTGCTGTGTTCACCTGTGAGGGCACTATATAGTGCTTAACTTAAACTTAAATAAACTGGTGGACATTAAATTAAAACACACATAGACAGTTATTTCAGCCACAACTGAAGCCTAATCAGTCCAAATAATTAAAAACACGTCTGTGGGTTCACCATGAATGTGCAGGGAATGTTAACAAGGGAAGATATTGATCTTTAAAGTAAAAAGACTGCATCAGAGTTATGAGTGTGCACTGCTCTTCTTCTTTCTTTCATCCCATAACTTTAGTCCAACAGCAAGTGTTAATAGTGTGACAATCTTCCCACCCTGAGTTATTAAAATGGCTGCTATCAGGTAGGACAGAATTTTATTATGAAGGACTTTGTAAGTTTAATTTTGAAAAATTTTTTTATTTTATTTATTTATTTATTTCCAAGTAACACACACTCAGAGATATTTTTGTTCTGTGCCTGTAACAAAACCAGCATATAAATAAATTAGCTTATCACATTGCAATTGGCTGCGCTGCCCAGGCCTGCAACAACAACACAATGAACAGCTGATTGAGAGCTTGCTGCAATAAAAACAATTGAGCAAAATTGCAAAGCACCAATATTCCTCATTCCATATATAAGAATGTTGCAGCCCAACCAGACACAGTGCAACAGAAGAGAAATACAGTTTCTGAATAAGACCCGCATGGATTAAAATGACACAATGCAAAAGCAATAAACAGAAAGAGAGACTAACAATTTGAAGTTTATACTCTGTCTCCCCTGCTGGAAGAAACTCAAGCAGAACAGGAACAAATGTGTTTAAGCGCCAAGAAAATGTTGACAAGGCAGAAACCTATTAGACTGCAAGGAACAAAGTCAGCACCAGCAGTCATCAGCCTGAAATAATTCTTCATCAAACACCTGAGAGCTCACTGCCGTTAGATACTGTCAACTGAACAAGCAGTGGACATTTTTCATCACACACACATCCATACACTTTAACTATTGAAAGTATTAAAGCTACACATTCACACACACACGTGTGTGTGTGTGTGTGTGTGTGTGTGTGTGTGTGTGTGTGTGTGTTTGAGAGCTGTGAGCACCAAGTAATTTCCAGGGCCAACAGGATTATCAGTGTATGTTCTGGAAGATGGCAGGGAATCACCCTTCAAGTTAATGAAACAGTTAGCGTAATTGGTCTTCATCTGTCATCTCAAACAGAGCAGTGGACTGTTTGAGTCCTGAGAAAGAAAGAGAGAGAGAGAGAGAGAGAGAGAGATTACTGACGGGACAGTGATGAAAATTGGTCTGAGGATAATGAGTCCCGTTGTCTTTTCATCCTCTCATCCTCTGTCTCTCTCTCTCCCTCTCTCTCATTACTCAGAGTGACTGGTCGGCGAGTAGCTTCACAGTCTGCTGCTTATTAAAAAACCCAGAGCGCCTTTAGATGAGTTCATCAGGCTCTCCACCCCTCTCTTTCCCCTCCATCTCTCCATCCTCCCGCCAGCTCTGCATCCTCTCATCCCTGCACCTTTTTTTCCTCCCCCTCTCTGTTTGAACTCCTACATCCTTCCTCTCTCTGTCTCTTTATCCCTCCCTCTTCCATCTGTTTATTTTTTCCACCATCCTGTAGACTAAAACAGCAAGAAATAGCAATGAGGAGGAGGAAGGAGGGGAAACGGAGGCCCAGGCAGGGAGGGAATCAAAGAGCTCAGTAGAGGAAAAGACAATCCCCTTTGTGGCAGATGAAGCTTTTATAGAAAAGGGGAGCTTTCTCCCAATTTCCTGTTGATACTCTTTGTAGTTTATTTTTCCCCCTACTACCAATCTCCTTCCTTTGTCCCAACACTCCACCCCCCTCCTCCCAGTGCGTCTGTGCCACCGTGGCAGATTGTTTGGAATCAATAAAGATGGTTGTTGGCAGATGAAAGTCGCGGGGCGGGACGGTGGCTCGCTAAACACTCAATTCGCTTCACACAAATCACCGCTTGCGTCCCGCCAACACGTGATGACTACATCCTGTAACAAACAATTAAAAACTCATGCAAATATGCTGTAGGGCTTGTATAAATACACATATGGTGTGTGACAGGCAGACAGGCAAACCTAGGTGGGATTTAGACAGCATGGAGACAAAAAGGATTGATGATTATTGTTAAAAAAGAACAGGTGCTGTGGTTGTCCAAAAAAAGTGAAGCTATTAAAGTGAAAACCTGTAAATGATATTGCTTTCTGTACAAGTATTCAGATTCTTTGCTCTGGTAAAAGTAGTAACGCTACACCATAATAATACTTAATTGCAAGAAAAAAAGCCCTGCATTTGAAGTAGTAGTAATAGGCCTACTTACAGAAGTAGCCTTTTGTTAGCAGCATGCACTTAAAGCAGCTATAATCTATATTTTTATAACAATCTATAGAATGACAATGCAAAAACAATGTGACAACAAAGTGATCACTCGTAGCTCACCTGGCTTTACAAAGCTTCATAATGAGCTATTAGAGGGAGATATTTCCCTCAGGAGTTGGTTGAGAGAGATAAAAGAGAGTTCATACTGGGCTTACAGTCATCAGGTGGCCGGAAAAACAAATCCAAATGAATGATATTACTGGTTATAGTTATTTATGATCAAAAGGGCTCAGTGATAGCTCATTAGTTTATCAACATTAGTTTTTACATTTTTTAATCATTCTAACAGATTGAGTCACTAAGGTTCTTGAGTTACATATGTGAAGTTTTGTCCTATGTAATGCATAACATTGAAACACAGTTCATTAAAGTGAAAATCATATATATATTTTAATTAAATTATTAGTACCAATATTGGTCAAATTGATGTAGTGCAGTAAAATGTTGTGAAGTAGAAGTATAATGTAATATAATACAGAAATACTCATGTCAAGTACAATTCTGAGGTAGTACTTGACATGAGTACAACACTTGAATAAATCCGCTTGAATCTGCTTTGTTACCTTCCACCACTGCACAAAGTCCCTGTTTCGATCTCCTTCACATACAGACGCACAGAAAACTAAGAGAGAAATATTCATATAAAGAGTTCCCTGGTGATGCTGTAGCTCACTGACTCATATCGCATCCCGAGAAATAATCATTTCATACACACAAGAAGCCTGTGTGATTCGTTTTAATAAGCTTCTGTCATTGTCTCACACATGCACACACTGGAATCCCAATATTCAAATAGCATAGGACACATAGGTGGTTGTAATCTTAATGCAAAGCTACCACTACCGGTCACAGACAATAAAGGTCAAGTTAGAGTGCAGCTTAAGGTACACACAATACATATTTCACAAGAATTCATTTAGAATATCATTTGAACCTTCGTCATGACAACTCTATTAACCTCAATAATTAGTGGGGAAACAGAGAAAATAATCAACATCTGCAGAAGAGCACTTCAAAAAAGCATTCATCCATTTAGGAGTTATCTTCCTGCTCAAAAAGGTCTTGATCTGTGATGACAGCGAGGAGGAGGAGGAAGAATCTAGATGTTGAGCGTAGCAGTGTGTATCCACAGCAACCAAATCTGACAAATCCACTGTCTCAGAGTTTACTCTTGACAGTGGCCTCTGTGGGAGCTGAGAGAGAAAAAAATTGAAACTTGTAAAACAAGGGAAGAGAGCATTTTACCTTGGTCATGCAGCGGTTAATAGCATTTTGGCTTTTCGAGCGTCTGGTCGCTTCAGAGAGATCTGTTAGCGGGGATTAGTCACTCTCAGTCCAACATGGCTAAAGACACACTCAAAAACATGCAAACACACGCACATACACATCAAACAGACAGCCAGTGTGGGCAGTGCCAGGTGTTGGAGACACATAAGGTTTATAGTGGAGAATTGGAGGCCTGCCTGCAGCAGCTCTGTCACACAGACCGACAGTTCCGGTCCATCTACCAGCCAAGCACCGCTACTGCTCGCTTACTGCTGCTACAAAATCTGCTGCACATCCATTGTGGAGAAAGACACCAACAGCTAGCACAGACTTTTTAAAGGGACATACCTGCTTTTTTTTTTGGGGGGGGTGACCTCTTTAGTCAACTGCTTGTTTCAAGTAAAGAACGGATGCCGTGTCACAGTTTGAAACTGCAGCATGTGGAGTGAAAGCTCAGAGTCTGCATCAGCACCCAAGTAAGAAAAAAGATCCTCTAACCATAAAGCTGGATGGACTAAAGGTTCAATATTCATTATTTTATTTGGTATTGTGTATTTATTCTCTTTTTTCTTATTTAGTTTGCATTCTTCTTTATGGATCAGGTTCACTACATCTTCTGTGAATTCTTTATTTATGTTTTTGTACAGCATTTTTTGACTTATGTGTGAAAAGTGATATACAAATAAAGTGTCCTTACTTATTTACTATATAAAATAACTCAACAATTTAACCATGAAATCACAGCTAATTTTACAGATAGACACAGAGCAAAATTTACATTAATTTGGAGTTTCAGGCCACAAGTCTGTATATTCACTCTCTTTTTTGCTCTGTTTTTGGTGATTCTCGGGTTTGTCACTACAAGCGACACCATTAACATGATGCACAGTAATTTGATTCTTTGTTAATATAAAATACATATGATGATAATGTATTATAATGATTTGATTGAGAACTAATATATTTGTTTGATTGTCTGAATTTTGGCTAAAATCAAAGCGAGACATAAATAACTGAACGTCTGTCACTGCCGGTTTCATTTTCCTGTTTAAAACACTGTGTGCACTATTTTTGTAACATCACAACCAGAGCATATTTGGGGATTGTGACTGATGACTTTCTCTCCAGCCACTTACTGAGGACAAACTGAAGTTGCACGTTACATACAAACTGCCAAATAGAAAGCAGCTGTTGCGCCATTTTCATTTTTACATGATTATTAACTTTCCGCTTATTTTTCTCACATTCTGGGTTCTGTGTAATATAGGAACTGAGATTTATTACAAACTCTTAAAGGATAGTTGCTATTTTTTGTTTTCTCAACAAATCTCACAAAAAGACCAAAACCAACAACGAGAAAGTCCATCTGTCAACACTTTCTGACTTCCCTACATTGTCTGTGGCACTCAAGCACACTGGTCCCTACAGAAGACATACATCTTTAAAAACAGGTTACAATTACATAGTTTTATTTTTAAAAGAAATAACATTCTTACAACAGTTGGTCACTGTAAAACATAAACAGGAGTGCATTTATAAGGGACTATTTTAAGCAGTGCATTAATACACATTTGATGCTGGGGTGAGTATTATTGTCAGCAAGACGGTATGTCAGTTGAACTGACTTAAAATGTCACTGATAAGATAAGGAAATACTTGTTAATAGGAATTAATTTATTGTTGGTTTTGGCATTTTCATGGGATTTGTTGACAGAAGAAGATGAAGAAGAAGATACCTTTATTGTCACATACATGTTGTGAAATTCATTCTCTGCATTTAACCCATCCCTCAAGGGAGCAGTGGGCAGCCACTGTGCAGCCCGGGGACCAACTCCAGATGTATATATCAGTGTCTAGGCACTGAATGGAGTACCTAACATGTTTTTGATGGTGGGGCAAACCGGAGCACCCGGAGGAAACCCACGCAGACACAGAAAGGCCGGGATGACCGGGGTTTGAACCTGCAACCTTCTTGCTGTGAGGCCACAGTGCTATCACTGGACCACCTGTTGACATTTATAGAACATAATATATCACCAGCCTTATCGTTTAAGTACATACTCATAATTGCACTTATTATACTGTATGCTAGTGTGAGGTGACTAATTGTGCTTAGTCATTGTTATATTTTTATCTACAAAATACTATTTTAGTAAATTCCTACATATTTTCTGTTTTGTATAAAATATAGAGTACAAGGGCAGCACAGTTTGAGATCCCATTATTTTTAGCAACTGAGCTTCCCAGAGGCCCGCATTGAAATGAGAAAGAAATCCTTCCTGGTATCAGCCACTACTGGTTGGATCTGTCTGCAAAAAGATATAAAAAATTAAGACTCTTAACCCAGTGTCTGAGTTTAAAGCTTATGTGGGAGATACGGCTGCAAAGTTGATTGGATTCTGCTCTTATTCTTAATAGGCTGGTCCTTTTCTCTCTTACTCTTCTTTTAGTCCTTGTCTGTCAGGGCATATATGTCAAATGCGTCATATCCTTAGTATATGGTATGTTTTTAATCTTGTGTATTTAAATGTGTTCATCTTTTATGCAAAACTGCTGCTTTTTTGCTGGTGTGTGTCTTCAAACATATTCTGACCTGGTGGTAATAATGGTATGAAAATTATGTTAAATCTCATGCATATCGTCTATATATATATATATTGCCTTGAACTGTTACACATTATGCATGCATTAATATTATACAGAGTGATGTATTCAAACCCAATATGCATTGCTTTCACTTTACTGCCACTTAGACCATGACATTTCTCCTTTCATTTAAAATTAAATACAACACTCCCTGCTTTGGTTTCAATTTCAGCCTTGCTTCACTGCGTTGTTGGTCATGCTGCCAAGTTTTTGTTGACAGCACAGTGTGTGAAGGTTTGTCTGTTTGTTGTAGTTAATCTTTGGTGTCTTTTTTTTGTTTCAGTTAATTTATCGCTGCTATTTTTGTCACGCAAGTCTGGAAAGAGGAAATATAAAAACGGATGATTATTCTAATTGCTTTGTGAGGTCTAAAAGCACAGACAGTGGCAGGTTGTAAAGGCACCAATTGAGGTCCACAGTTGTTTACATTCTTACTGTGTATTGAAAATGTGTTTTAGTGACCCTGCTCCAGCTGAATAATTCAGGTAAGTGTAAGATTTTTTCCAAATTAGATGCTGGATTCTGCAGCCGTATTAAACTTTAGGAGGCGAAGACTTGAAGGATTCCTTCTGAGAAACTTTCTGATTGTTTTGTTGGTCTCATGTTTGGCTTTGGCAGCAGCCGTTTGCCAAGTCATTTGAAAAAAATAACTGTTTTATGAAAGCAGAAAGCATGAGATGGCTGAAACCTCTCTCAAAATGTTTTGGAGGCGAGATGTGAGTTTGATTTATAGCAGTGCTAAAGCAAGACATTAGAGGTTAAGGCTGCAGTTGTAATACCGATGCTTAATTTGAATAATTGAGTGAATGACTGATCATGCTTAGGAGCCCAGACTGCTTGGCATTATAACACTATCAATCACGAGTGCAATCAAAACAAATGGGTGAAGTCATCATGTCGAGCCAACATCAAATTTACGTATTTACTAAACTTAATTTAACCATACAGATCAATTTGCAATAATGGCACTTGATGTTGCTTTAAGTCTATTTTGAAAAGTAGGTGAGATAGGATGTGCAGATTGAAGGAGAAATCTTGGAGGCTTAAAACATGATTGTTCTTTTTTTATTTAAACCAGACAACTTTCACCTTTGGAGGAAAAACATTTCACATTTCTTCCCCAGCATCAGTTTGTAAACTAGCTAGCTCGAGGCCAGCAGTGCCCATTACTTGCATTCAGGAATGTAAACAATGCAAAAAGCCATTTTCATTTAACTTGAGGTGAAAGTACTGGCAATTAATTCCCTAAATATTGTAAGTGCAAGCTGGAGGAAATGTCAGGGTTTCCTCCACGAACACACCATTTACTTTTCACACAGGTGTTAAGACTGCCCATCTACCAACAGACTAAATGAAGTTATTCCTGTTGATAAAGCAAGCTACACATGTTGACACACACCATGCTGGTTACCTGCACAACAGGCTGCTGTCATTGGTCAGACTAGAGAATGGGCACAGAAATGAGGGCAAAACACAGGTGACTGGCTACGAAAACCAGACACATTCTTTACTGTTTTTCGTTGCCTAATGCTCGCAGTAAAAGGTTAGATATCCATAAACTAACACAAAAACATATGAATGACTTGCATGGATGGACTACCAGCCCTGCACTCACTCCACTCACACAGATCAATGCTCTCTTACAGATGCATTTACGCATATTCAACATCTGGCTGGGATGTGTCTCGATCGATCAGTCACATTTTAATTTGTCTTTAATGGTTCTTGGTTGCATTTTCTCTTAACTTTTTGATATTGGATAACCATCCAATCCTCCCAAGACGCATAAAGTGGCTTATTATAAATGTGGTAAGTGTGTTTTGCTAAAACCACAACTTTTGCTCACTGATTGAGTAGCTGTGCTATAGTTGGAGATGCAAAGGTGCCAAGGAGTACTGGCTGGATGGAAAAAACTCTGTTTATCAAGAAACAGTTACAGCATGCCACCACCCCTAAATAATGGCAATATGAGATACAATGTGCTGTGCCGATTCCCACAGCTTCCTGTCTTTATGCTAAGCTAGGCTAACATGTTATCTGATCTTCTCAATTGACCATCAGAAAATAAATAAGCATATTTGCTGAAATGTTGGACTAACTTAACCCCTTCAAGTCTTTTAATTGTGCCAATCCTTAAATATTTAGATCACTGTCCAGAATACTGACAATGACAAATATGTTTTAAGTCCTAATTGTGTCTTTCAACATCGTTATGAGGATTGGACTAAAATACATGACTGGCGGTTCCAATAAATACATCAGAAAGTAACAAGTGTCTCATTTTTAGTGGTACAATAAAATAATACTAAAACAATGAAATATTTTGTACATGCCATTTGTTTGTTCTGCTCTTCTCTTTACAGAAATTATTTCTGACCCTAACTTGCATTACATATGTGTAACCGCACATCACTATTTAACATTTAACAGTCTCTTTACTCACAAGAACAAATGTGTGACACAAACAGTCAACGGAATATGTGTTCAAAGAGATTTTAGTGATAAAATAAATCAAATAAATGAATGAGTGAATTAACAAGGCAGATGGTCAGCTATGCAGGTCAGAATATGCATTTGCATGTGTTATTTTATGCATTCAAATCATTTAATAAAATATACCTGTGAGCATGTTAATGTGTATTTAAATGTTTTATGTCACTGAATGTTTGTGTGTTGGGGGAGCAAGTACATGTTTATTTGATGCAATTAAACCCGATTAGGAGTGCTATATCTACACAGTGTGATGTGTCTAATGGCTTCCTGTATGTGTGGATGGAGTGGATGTGCAAATAGCACACAGTGGATGATGTAGAGTATTTATCACACCACAGTGTGTGTTGCTAAATTGAGCTGAGCTGTCAACAATGTCTATGGGCGAGTGTGTATGTGTGTGTATACAGTGTGTGTATCTGTGAGTGTGAAAGACAGAGAGGAAGAGAGACAACTCACCGGCAGGGAAGTAGAGCGGGAGGTTCTGCAGATACAGCTCCTTATCCGTCGGCAAGAACACACAGAAGATGACTCTGTCCAGCTGACATACACACATACACATACAATGACCTTTATTACAAGCATGTGCAATAGCCGTGAATTCATCAAAGGCAGGGAGCAACAATATAATAGTCTGTGACATTGTGCGGCAGTGATATCAGGAGAATGCAGCTAATGCATCAGTCCATTACTCTCCTATTAGCTCACTATTATGATCGTGCTACAACACAGCACTTATTAAACTGCATGCTGGGGACAGAGAGCTGCAAAGTACAGTGTGTGTGTGTGAGCGTGAAAGAGAGGGAGGTAGGGAGAGTAGAATTTCCTGTGCGGGTATATAAGTACTTCTATTGTTGAATAGAACTGTGTTTTTATGCATGTCACCAAATGATTCTGTGTGTGTGTTTTGTTTGGCAATAGTCCTTAAGTTTCTCTCATTGTTGTGCGAGATACACCAGTCAACTCAATCCAGACTTACCTCTACACTTACACTTACACACACACACACACACACACACAGAAAGCCATAAAGAGAATAGATTTCAAATAATAAGAGTGAGTGAGTGCAGCTATTTTACAACAATAAACAATCTTTATGCTCTGTGCTTGTGTTCTGTAGATCCTGGCTCTGCAGTCTATAATATTTACATTATACTCTGTAAAGCTGGACAGACCACACAACACTATATGTAGGCTGATGATTAAAGTTACTGTAGCTACATTAAAAAGATGCTTCCAGGTATATAAGCTCCACTGTCCGCTCTTATTTCTCAGACTCTGACAAACATTATTACCACCCTAATGTGTCTACAAAGGTTTAGGTTTTTCCGGTTTGGGTGAGGCGGTGAAATTTATGGCTAGGCTGTTTCTATCACTTTGTGCCTGGTGTGGGAGTTTAAATCTCTTTGCTTTCAAATACAGACATTTTAGCAGCCTGCTACCCCGCAGCATGTGTTTTTCAGTCCCGGCTTGTTGCACAATTACCATCACTCGCTAGGATTTGAATGGAGGCTAAAAGAGAAGATATGGAAATGTGCGGTAAGTAACTACATCCCCTGGGCTAAGGTTCGAAATCTCTAACCTCCACACTGAGTTGCATCCACTTGCGCCATTTTTCAGCCTCCCTCATTCAAATTAAAGTAAATGCTTGGAGATGTAAAATGGCCTCCAGAAAATGGTAGCAGTAGGGAGCTCATTTTGATCCTATTGCAACAGAAACCCCGGAGATGCTAAAGCTAACAATAACATCAACCGAATGTAATGGGTTCTCTCAAAACTCCCTGTCTTGAAGGGACACATAGAGCCTGTAAATATTCCCTTCTCAAATAGAAAATCTGTCTGCAGCAAAGCATCTACAATTGACTGTTTGCTCCCACGAATAGTGAACTTTCAATCAAACCTCACAAAGTTTGGTGGGTGGTGTCTTTTTTTAGCTTTTCCAAAACAACAAACACAAGAGCAAAAGTGTAAGAAGTGGATTGTGTGTTCATACAGTGTGCTTATCCGCTATGTAATATGGAAACAAACGCATGTGCGGCCACAGTAATAAGCTCACTGCCTACGGAAGTAACCAAGCATTACTTCCACGGCCAAGAGTCATCATGTCATTAGCTAATAGATTGTGGGCTTACTGGTAGTATTTCCCTACTCGCTTATGGAAGCCAGTCCTGGATGCTATCAGAGATTAGGCTAACGTTAGCAACTCCCTCCTGCTCTTTATTGGATTTACGGAAGTTTAGACCGCAGTAACACCAACCAATGTTGTCCGAGATAGTGTTAGGTTTGCAGACCAATGGATTTAATAAATTATTAGATTGTTAGATACCGCCCCTTCTCTAGACATATGAAGCAAGCCACAAGACACACTGTTGAGAAAAGGTCTGCCCCAAGGCTTTATTTATAGTGTTGTTAGAAATGTCTTTGTGTCTCTATGTGCTTTGAGAGAATGAAAAGGCAACAGTAACTAAGGGGGGCAGAGGTTATCAAACAACTGGGTAAATGGCACGTGCTGATCGAAAGCCCCAGAACAGCTACTAAATGGCCCTTGTGGGGTAGATCTCAAATGCCATACATCAGTTTCATCTAAACTTTCTGGTCGACTCTGAATCTAATTTATAAACTATAACAACTATGAAACTGCCTTTGGTATTACTTTCTTGCTGTGTTTTACGCATAAATGATTCATGTTTTGATTATTACACTTGATGCAGAGTGTTGGCACAGTGCCCCATGTCTTGAGTATCTTACTCTGTCTATAATTTCCAATTTCATTTTCTACGTTACTGCACTCCAAGCCAAGGCAAACCCAACAAAACACACTGTAAAAAATGTTAAATGGAGGGGGTTCAATTAAGGAAGAAACACAATTTCCTCTGGTGAGCATTCTTATTTTATATGTATGCAAATAAACTCCATCCCACTTGTTTACAATAAAACTTTTCTTCCCTTTAAAAAAAACAAACGCACAGTGGAACTATTTCTGGGCACAATGTAAATAAGGGACTCTTTGATTTGGCTCTCTGGCCTTATTTTCCTACGTATAAGTCTGCTAAATGTTGTCCTCTATGGTGAGACACGTAATGTTTAATGTTAGTTTGTTGAGCTTGGTACAGCTGATGGCATCACTCAGCTGGTATTGCTACAGACACTCTGGAGACTCCAGCACTAACAATAACATCGTCAACACCCTCTCTGGGAGGTGATACAGCACGGCGGTTAGAGAGAGGAAGAAAGATTGAAAAGAAGAGAGGGAGGAGACCTGAGAAGTAAAAGAGGAGGAGGGGAGGAGTGTTTAGGGCATGTAAACGACTGATTGGAAAGTTTCCTCTTTGTTCCCCCATCCCAACCCCTCTCCCCCTCCATCCCTCTTCTCATCTATTCCATCATTTTGCCTTTTCTGCGCTTGCTGTTTCTCTGGAGAGAAAGCGTGTGTGCGCGTATGTGTTTGTGTTAGTCGGGTTTAGTCCCGCAAGGAGCCAATTAAAACGCAGACTTGGCCATGAGCATGAGCTTGGGTTTGTGTGTTTAAATGGTATATTTGTGTCTGTGTGTGTGTGTGTGTGTGTGTGTGTCACT
>JAPMOB010227182.1:0-11859 GCA_029875015.1 Lepomis gibbosus
TGTGTGTGTGTGTGTGTGTGTGTGTGTGTGTGTGTGTGTGTGTGTGTGTGTGTGTGTGTGTGTGTGTGTAAATGTGTGTGCCCACCTGCAGTGGCACTGATGAGCTGCAGAACTAGGGGCCTGCGCGTGACAATGCCGGATCCACGGGGCAGAAAGTCCCTGAGGAAAGATATTCAATCAAAACTCATTATTTCAAACCATAGCCAATGTAAATTATTTATCAAAGAGTATAGGCATGGCTATAGATAGCGTTTATGATCTTCACCTTGAGGGTCTTGAAGGGCAAATTTCTTATAACTGCACCTTATATAATTGCCTGCCAGCTACTGAGAGCCTTCAATATCGCTCATCTTATAAGGTATAAGCCAGTTCAACACAGTCTGCATGGAATAGGGGCCATTTTAAAATAGAATTCCTGTAGCTTTCAGCTTCTGCTGCTGCAACAATGCAGGACAATCTGACTTGATAAACAACAGGTCAAAATCAAGAGCTGCACGGCTGACAAGGAGCTTCCTCATTTAAAAACGATTTCCTGTGGGGGATTCCACACCAAATCATTTTGTGTGTATGTGAATGTGTGTCCACTAGTGTGTGTGTGTGTGTGTGTGTGTGTGTGTCCGCGCGCACCCGAGAGCATTGCACACACCTGATAGCCATCACGACTACCTCCTATGCTAAAGGCCTGTTTCAAGAAACCTTATTAACACATATTGACCCTCGGATCTCCCTCAAGTGGGATGAATTATAAAAAAGACTACCACACTACTTGTCCATTCAGAGCTGTGCAAAGCCAGTTCTGGACAGATGGACCATTACTCAGCATCACGACTCTCATTGGGGGCTAAAATAGGATAAAATCAATGCATCCAACTGGAACTGTACACATGTATGCAAGAGAGCACAAGAACTTAACATTTTGGTCACACTGAAGACAATTTAGCTAATGGCATGTAGCTGTGTGTTTTGTAAAATGGCAGTTAAAGAGGTACTTCCACAAAGCTGGGGGACAGACTGAAAAAGAGTGGTCAATATTGACTTATGACTGCGTTATGCGTTATGACTTTTATTCCATGGCTCAAACTACATATACTGGATCCTTCATATCCCATAATCAAACTCAATAGCATATTTAATTACACCATCCTTGCTCTCATCTTTCAAACTCAATACCCCTCAGTTTAGAATGCATAGTTTTTGTCAAACATTTGGAGTCTAAAGCCTAACTAAAAAGTAAGTTACCCTAATGTGATCAGATTGATAAAGCTGGGTAAGGTTGGAGAAACTGAGTGCATGGGCAGAGCGTGCACAGGTAGGCATCTAGGCCAGCTAATGAAAATGATTGACCGTGCTTATTTGAATCCTGCGAATGCCACAGATACTGGATTTTTTTTTTCATTTTTTATCAGAGCATTTGATTTATTGATTGCTGTCAGGACATAAAGATAATTTAACAACAAAATCTTCTAAATTCTAAATTGCCTAGCTTTAACCTCAGTGTTTTCCTTTTGTTTCCCTGTGTTTCCCTTTTCCCCCGTGCTTTCGGTTTTCCCCTGTCCATCTCTCTGTGTGGGAGGCATGGTACTGCTCTCTCTCTCTCTACTGGCTCCTGACTCATCATTCGTTCTACACACCGGCTCCAAGCCACACACCTGCAATCCATCCAATAATCAAATCTGAAGTATAGGCTATGTACCCTGGTCCTTCTTCCACTCATTCCCAGATGGTGGTAGGTCACATCCCAGCTCCTTGAATTGTGCATTCAAGTGTTTCTGCTGTCCTGTGTTTTTTCACATTGTCCTCTTTGTGATCAGGATCAGTCTCTGCCTTCCTGTCGACCTGCCTGCTTACCAGCAGCAGCCACACTGCCATGCTCACCTCCAGTCTTTGACTCTGCTTATCGCACATACGACCAAGGCTTCCCTCATTCCCCTTGGCCTCTGTCACCTGGCTCCCTATTCCTCTACCTCATGCAATCCCTAAAAGTCTCGTCAATTAAGAATTCTTTACTCTAACCCGGTTCCTGTGTATGTGTCCACATTTGAGTCCACCTTGTTACACGGACGTTAGAAACTCCATCCAGAGCCGCAGAAGACATTATGCAGCTATAGGTGTCACATGCTGAGCAGTGCTCTCCATGACGAAGAAACTGACCTTTATGGAGGCCTATAATATCAGTGGAGTGACCATTTAATAATATAATCTATCAACTGGAGCATACACTGGGTGGCAAAATAAATGCTAAAATAACTTAACCGCTATTCAACAGAATGGCACCATATTATTGAGCAGAAAATATGATTCTTGAAGTAGACATCACATTGTAACTAGGGCTGTAACTAGACTGCACTTCTGTTTCTGATTAATTGGTTTACTTAAATAAATGCTGGAATTGTTGTTAACAACAGAATCACATTCCTGTTTGATTAAGGGCTTGATCCTTATCCTGAAAAAAAGATCACTTCAAGCGCAGCTGCTTATAATTATTTGTTGTGAGTGACCAAAATCCAGGGCGAGATGATGAATATTCATGTGTGTTTTCAGGAGTGGGAGCTAACACTGTTCCATGTACAGTAGAATGATGATTTAAATTGAAAATGGGTACATGCAGCAATGTGTCTCTACAATCTGCATTTTTTGCAGCGCAGCACATAACACTGTTTTCACACAGGGTCAATGACATATATGCCATGGGAAGGGTGCTTGGAAACTGAAAAGGGGATGGATATTTCTGTGAAGGAGCCTGTCTGCACTTGGTACTGATGGACTAAAATCCCCAAGCTACTGCTGTAACCCAAATACCGCCTTCCTCCTCTGTTGGTAGCCACAAGACAGCTTGTGTGTTTAAAAAATATATAGCCTTCTGCACAGATCATAACTGAAGGCCTCATCAGTGACTTAAAGCTGAGGAGAGATGGTTTGAACTCGGCACAGACAGATTGGCCCCATAGGCCTCTTATGTCATCCTCAAGGTTAACGAGAGAAGGGATTATCCTATTTCTGGTGGTCAATTTTACCTGCCTACAAAGTTCTCCAGCACGGAGCTCTTTCCTGCGCTCTGACCGCCAACCACTGCGATCTGCGGCAGGTCCAGGTTGCAGGCCTGACCGATGGAGCTGAAGGCATCCTGCAGCCTGTTGACCAGCGGGATCAGTTCCTCCATGCCACGGTTTCCCATGGTGCCTTTAAACGGAGGGACTCGGGATCAACGAATGGAGAGAGAGAACGAGATAGAGCGAGAGAGAGAGAGGAGGGGGGATGTGGCGCTATATTAGTCCAGGATACCGCGGTGCTTGTTGATGTAGTGAAGTCATCTAGCCGCGCATTGCCCCGAGCCAAGCGAGGGTCGGACCGACTGTGGAAGCAGAGGAGGGGGGGGAGAGGTGCACAAAAGAGAGATATTAACAGACAGGGACAGACAATTGCGCAGTTGCTTACCAGAACCACCATAACATCTCTCTCGCTCTCTCGCTCTCTTTTTCTACCTCTCTTGAACACACATACAAACACAGAAACACACACAGGCTAGCTACACAGCGAGTCACACGAAGCCTATGGTTTCAAGGGCATTTGGTGAGTGGCGCTCCATAGGCTCCATATAGTAACATTGAAAACCATAAAGCACACACGAATCACGCTGAATAAAGGCAAAACAATGCATCGCTCGCTGCATGCACATACACGTTTATATGTGCAATAGAAATAGTGCCCGCAGAAAACATATTAGGCCTAATAGTGATAAATTAACCACACATTTTAGTACTGTGCTGTTGTGAGCCTACCCCGCCTCAGGATTCCCTCGGTGTTTTCAGTGTCCGATGGTCCCGGTCGCTGTCCAGTGCTGAAACGACGCGCAGATCAGGCAGCGAAGACAAGCGACAAGACCCTGGACGATTATACAAGCACCACCTGCTATGGCGGTGCATCGGCTTTATCTCAAATTCCTGTGCATTAATTGTGTTCGCCTGTGGGCTTCGTTACGGTCGGCTGAATGTCAGAGTGGTCTCATCCCGAACACAAATTCGCCTATGACAGATTAATCATTTTTTCGCCCTCTCCTCCGTTCCGCGGTGTAATTGCGAAGCTGCGCCTCGTTCCTACACCATATCGACGCGACGCAGGACCAATGAAAACCGTGGGATTGGAGAGGAAGGCAGAGAAACGCGGCGTCCCATTGGCTGGACAGGTACAGGTTAGGCCTACCTGAGCCCGCCCCCTGTTTACATCCGTGCCATTTCTGCCGTTGTGAGTCATGCGGCACGGCTGCGCATCGCTGCAACAGAAGAGGTGGATGCGCTCCTTCAGATCCCTGCAGTAGGAGCAGAAACCAGCTGTCGTAAATTACATAGCTACACTACACGGTACAGGCCATGGCAGTCATTGTATGTCGCCTTTGCTTTGTGTATGTTAAAACATTGCTGTGATGAGCAGCATAGACTACTTTATGCCATTGACATTGACATTATCGGGCCTCGTTTGAAAACATAAAGCCCAAAAGGGTTTACTTTAACTGGACAAAAAAAAGTGTGATGCTCGGTCCCAGATTGTCGCTGCAGGCAGACGCTGGTGGAGGCGGTCATGCGGAAAGGACGCTGCCATTCCGCCTTAACCTCTCGCAAGACAACTTAAGTGCAAGATAACAAGTGCTCTCCTCCACTGGACATGAACGTCGTGTATCATGAAATGATCTATTAGGAGAGGTCTAATTTGCTCTCCAGCCATCTCCGCTATGAGGTTTTAAAGGAGGTCTGATGCATCGAGGACATAACAGGCAGGGTTCTGTGCGGCCCTCTCCATCTGCCTGTTACAGTAGAATCTTACCGACTGAATTAGTATTTGCCCTTTTCATTCTGGCCAGGCCTCTGAAGATGGGTCTAGTCGGCACATTGTGTTGCAGTAAGCTGGGCTATCACTAGGTGGCAGTAACGACATAACATCTGCGACTCTGTTTTTGGGCCCCGTTGATATCTGCCATTATTTAAGAACAAAAATGCATTTCGGATATGACACCAAAGCTGAAACACTACAAAACATAGTATACTTTCAAGTTTTAAAAAAGTCACAATCATTAGGGGAAAATCTAGTAGCTCTGCCTTTGTAAATGCTCGGAAGTGTCTGGTTGTTGTATTTCTGCTGTTTTTAGAAAACAGGAGTGGAAGTAACTGAATCTGTTGTTAGGATATTATGAAGAGTTATACTGACATAAAAACTGTCTGACTGGACCTGGACCACTGTGGTTTATCTCAGGTTCAACCCCTGTGACCTTACCTGGCAGCAAAACGATGTGTGAGCAGGAGTATCCAGTAACATCAACATCAATCCAACACCTCTCTCTCTCTTTCTCTGTCTCTGAACCATCCCTTTTATCTCCTCCCAAAGATCCTGTTTCCTGAAGTATGCAGTGGCAGGAGAATTGGTCTCCAGGTCAGTATTTAAGGCTTAAAAATATAGGTGGGCCTGTTTTTAGACCAGGACCTGACAGTCACTTCAGCGGTGACCTGTCCTACATCAGGGACGCCATTAAAAACGAGGCCCTGTATGATTCAGGGCTTTTCGAACTGGACAGGGTCCCTAGGTCATTCCAGGAATTATAATTATTTATTGTGTTAAAAGTGTTAGTGAGACATTTTCAGGGGAATAAAAAATCCAGGGATTCCCCTGCCACCTGCACATCTACCTGAAAGTATCTGCATTCAAGCAGTTATCTACATACAGAAAAGGCTCACTCTAGTTTGGTAGCTGACAGAAGATAATTTAACAGAATAGTAAAATGGCATTGTATCCTATGTTATACATAGAAAACATAAAAACAATGCACTACATGTAATATAGTAAATAAAGCAACACAATTTAGTATAATATTAGTATTATATTATCTAATAGTCTGGTCCAGATTATGTCATAATATATTATGTAACATTGGTAAAACACACAAGATAGTGGTGGTGGTGGTGGAAGAAGTATTCAAATTTAATTTTTTTTAAGAAAATGTAGCAATACAAGAATGTGAAAATACTCCATTATATCCTTACATCCTACATCGAAGATATTACTAACTGTAAAAATACAGAAGTATTTTCAGAGAAAAGTACTTAAGGTATCTTATTTTTCAATTGCTTCCCAATGGCATGTAGAGTTTCAGTCCATTCTATGATGTTTGAGTGTGTGTGTGTGTGTGTGTGTGTGTGTGTGTGTGTGTGTGTGTGTGTGTGTCCATTTGTTGGTCAACATAGTATGTGTGTTTTCAATAAGAGACAGAAGGTGGAGTGCCAATGGAAAACATATTATGGGCTTCAGGCCAAAAGGGTGGCCATGGAGAGTCATTAACATGTTGGTCTCCATGCGCCATCCATCATTGCCCTGAGTCATCCATTACCCAGTCTTCATCACAGCACTGGGTTTGGACAGGATGGCATTGCCCACTCGCCATGTTTCATCCCAATAAATGACCTTATTATGTCCGGTCTACACCCAACTGGTCAAGGCAGATGGCTGCCCACCATTTTCAAGGTTTCCACCTGCTAAAAGGTTCCCTTTGTCACCAAGCTCTTGCTCGTGGTGGGAATTGTTGGGTCTAGATCTGCTCTATTAAAAGTGAAATGAGATACCTTCTGTTATGAATTGGTGCTATATTAATAAAAATGAAATATTGCAAGTAAGTGTTTTCTTTTCTGCAGAGCCCAAGAAGAAATCACAGACAGTCAGTCAGGTGCAGCAGTTGAATTTGAAACAGCCTTAGATTTAAATTTGTTTACAGTTGACCTTCTCCTTTCATTCCTTTCTCAAATGAGCCCACTGAGATGAGCTAAAGAAAAATACTATGCTCCTGTCATTTCAAGATAAACAAAAAGAGCTGTGTTTGGGTTGTGCAAGGTAGCACACTATTCATACTGTAGCACCACTGTTTGAAGAAAATATTAAATTATATATTAATATTTAAAAGACATTTTTCTTCGTTTTGCTCTTTTTATTTCGTTTGGTGGCAAAGTTGCTAAATCTCAGCCTGATTTACGCCACAGTGGAAAGGCCCTCTTGTTAAACTGTCACAAATGGGCGAAACAGTGGCCCCATTACGTAACACACACCTTTAAACAGGACGGTCTTATATTGCACAACACACACAGATGGAACAAGACAGGAATTTACTGAAAATGTTGGATGTGCTTATTAGAACCACTGGAATCCCGTAAACCCATACTTATAAAAACAACATGCCTGGAGAGTGATGCTCTAAAAGATATTACTGGAATTACAAAGAGCAGGGATTCAATTATTTTTATGCTGTGTATTTAGATGATGTAAGCAAAAGACAGAGACACAAATATTAGCTGTGTACAATTTACAAGGTAAAATTCAGATGGCATAGATATATGAAATTAAAACATCTAATTGGACCCAGCCTATTTCAGAGGTTCAGTTGTTGTTTTTTTGACATCTGATGACATATTTGCTGCTAAGTGCTCTTTGCAAGTCATGATGGCAGCATGTGATGTAAATGGTCATGTCATTCTGTTGGTCCACCCCTTTTGGTCCAGAATGAAATATCTCAACAACTATTTAATGAATTGTCATTAAAGTTGGTACGCCTTTGGTACTTTGGTGATCTGCTGACTTTTTGTTTCACACCACCATCAAGTACACTTGTGTTAATTAGCTAATGTTAGCATGCTGACATGCTAAAGTAAGATCTGAACATGGCCTATTTACACCTGCTAAACATCAGCATGTGGGTTTTGTCATTATGAGCAAGTTAGCATGTGTTAGCCTACCTCAGTACAGACTCACAGAGCTGCTATCAAGTCTTTGTTTTGTTGCAATGCAAATTACCTGTCAAACTCTGTAATAGGAGCTATGAATTTTTCTTACTTGATTTTTCTGTGTAGATGAAGTTTCTGTGGGTGATGTTGATTTATTTGTCTGCCATGGCTATCACTGCTAAACCAGCAAGTTTAGTTATTTACATATTTTATAAATCCCCAATCAAATGCACACTTAAAACTGCTACATCCTGGAAGATAGTGAATCTTCAGTCGTGCTCTCATGCTGCACTACATGTGTCACTAGAAGCTCCCACCGATAAAAAAGTAAAAATATATGTTGTTAGTTCAATCCACGTAAAAACTAAAGTGTAAAAATGAGAGGTTACACTTTTAAAGGGGGTAATGTGCTGGTTTTTCACAAGTTATAACATGTAAATTAGTGAGCTTTAGAGGTACTGGTAGGCAGATTTTGTTAACTTTGGACAGAGCCCGCCGATTCTCCATTTCCAGTGCAATGCTATGCTGTCTCATAGTTGAAGATTCATTACACAAATATAAAAGTAGTATCAATTTTATCATCTAAATCTTGCCAAGAAAGTGTATCTCCCAAAATGTCAAACTGTTCCTTTAAAATCCTGTCCTTCTGCAAATCCTATTAAATCAAGCTGATTTCCACTCCTTCATTTCTTTATGCTCAAGACTTGTCCCTTACTGTCTTACCCCAACATCCTGAAAATACATCAGATTAAGGAAGTAATAATAGCATTTAATGAGACCTTTAAGAACCACATCACTTCCAGTGAGGCAGAGGACCCCTTGGAAAGTCCTATAGTAGACGCTAATTGTTAAATAGGTTGTGTCACTACTGTGCTGTCAGTTGCATCTTGTCTGTTTGTATAGGTGAGTGTCTGTGTTTTCACAAATGACACTCTGGTGCTATGTCTATATCAGTAATAAGAACCTCTGGTGTAACACCTGTACTGAGCTGTCAAAGACCAAACAACATCTATGGTGCTGCTGTGAGGCTGAGGTTTCGTGTGTGTAGGCGTGTGATCCACTGATTATACCCTTGCAGCCATAGCAGATAGCAGGGCATTTTTAAAGCAACATTATGTAGTAATTCTAAAATAAAATAACAGCTTCAAAATAATTTTGATGGTACACTGACTAATCATAGGATGAATGGCATCTCTGTCATTGCCACTCCGGACCTGCAGGTACATAATGATTTTGCACTACATCACACAAACAAAACTCTTCAGCAAGCTACATGAAAAGTAAAATGTATATAAAGTACAATGTAAGTTCTTTGGGGGTTCTTTCTCAGTATGGGTATATGGCAGAGGCTGCAAAGAGACTGAAGAAGATGCTGTCAGAGGAAGTGAGGAAGAGAAAAAGAGAGAGTGATGAGCAAGAGAACAGAGAAGCATAAATATCGAACACAGGTTTAGCTGCTAGCTATAAATCTCAAGTTGATGTTAGCAAACTTACTAAATAACACACTAGGACATCAGTAATGTTACTGAGTGCTCATGCGTTGGTTGCTGTTTAGCTTTGTTGGCTAGCTTGCCTCCCAAGTTTCAAGCAACATTATGCTGCTGCTCATGGTGCAGAGTGGTGCCCGTGTTGTTCCTGACCCAGATGAGGAGACCGAAGAGAACAATGACGAAAGAAGCTAAGAAGAGAAAAAGTGAGTGACCAAGTTAGATGCTGGTGGACCTCAGAGATAGCTTCGTAAAATAAAAGGCTGCAAGACAGAAGCTGAGCTGGCATTTTTTCTATGTACACAATTGGACTAGTGAGTCATATTGTTGTGTCTCATGTTGTCACACTTGCTTGATGTTTGGCTGTTAGCAAAATTGTCGACTTTCAAGTTTTTGATCATGTGTGATGTAATCACAACAAATGCACATGTACAACCGTCCATATTTATGACAACGGTGAATTACAATTTGAAACGTTAGCGGCACCAAATCTTACATAATATTGCTTTAATGCTTTTAAGACACACGTTGCACTCCACGCCATCAATTGCTCATTATGAATCTAACACAATGACACATTTGAGCTTTGGCAGCTTACATCACAGCACAAGCAAAGTGTCATGACTTTCTTTCAACCTCTGTCTCGTAAACTTGCATTGCGGTCACCTACACATTGAGGTGAGAGGATGTGTTCAAAGGTGTTAAAATGCTGAGTGCTCAACACTCTTCCTGTGACGGAATGCTTCATGTCTGCATTGCATTGTACATCAAAAAGCCAGACATGGTACTCATGTAAATGCACGTTATGTAACACTTCACACCTGTAAATTCACAACGTGTGCTATTCATTGGCCACTGGAAAACTGTTGTCATTGTCTTAAAGGCTCAGTATGAGAGAACTAACACATCACCTAAATCGCTACCAAGCCCACTTTCCTGCTCTATATATCCCTTTATGCCTGATAATTAATTAATAGCTGCTGTCTAAACAACTCTGATGATGAGCATTCAGTTTCCACATGTCTGTCCTGATTCAGCAATCACACTGTTTCTCTCATCTGTTTTGTTTTTCTTCTGTGAGGCCAATGTCCCTTACAGCCCTCTCCCTGTTTCCTGTTGCATGATATTATATAATTCATATTCAAACAAATGCAGTAGCACACTGTCCCTTCAGAATTAAGCAGTGGAAATCCTACACTGCCAAGAATTCTGGGATTGTACTTTGAAAGGGTTTTGAAATAACTGCTAAAATAATAATGTCTGCTGTTTTTCACTCATTTCTCCATTTGATTGTATAATTCATTTTATTTATTTATTTATTTATTTATTTATAAAAGCTAAAATTATGGTATTTTTCTGAGAACTGTATACAAGCTAAACTGTAGATGTTCTGTGTGAGAACCCGGTTGCTGAAGATTTAAAGCAACATTATGCAACCATTTTCCCTTAAAATAACAGCCCAGTTCCTCTTTCTTTGCCATTATGCACACTGAATGCCTGTTCTTGCATTATGTAACTTGGGTGAACAGGTCGAGCCAGGGCCGACCCTAGTCCTTCGCGGGTCCTATTCAAAATTTAGTTGGTGGCCCCTATGAGTGTCGGGCATTGTCAATATATTTGACATAGAAACAACGTCTTGTGTTTTTAAATAAGACCAGACAAATCTGTCTTATATTCTTAAACCTTCCACGTTTGTTAAAGCTGATTCTGATGTAAAACAATAACTACACTATACGATCTTATTATATCTACTATGTCTGATGTCAAACAGGAAACATATGATACCACCGGTGCTACTGAGCTGAATGGCAGTGCAAGACCCGGTAGACACTGATGAACTTAGTTCTGAATAAAAAGACTGATAAAGGGATTATGACCAAAGCTTAAATCTTTATTAACAGCCAGACAAGAGATTAAGAGACAAAAACTACAAAACAGATGCTAGGATCACTTTTCTCAACCAGCTTCTTTGTGTGTGATCTAAACATGTAAAGACAGAAAACTTTTACTGTCTAAAAAGTCAAAATGTCTCTGTCAACCTGTGCTGGTTTTACTGCTCAACACATCAACATGTAGCTGGTCATTAAGGACTGATGGCCAGTCACCTGGATCCACTGGAGGAGTAGAAACTGGAGAACCATGTGGTAGTAAGCACGATGGTACTGCTCTCCACTTCAGTAGTCACAGGTAGACCTATGAGGGAGATTAACACGGAAAATAAGTAAGTTGACATGTTCATACACTGGGTGTTCCTAGAGGTGAATAATTGTTTAGTTATTGTTGATGTAGGCCTAAACTTACCAGCGCTGTCAGCTTCTTGGATGAAACCAATGATGGAGATGGAGGTGGAGGCTGATAGACCTACTATGAAATAACAAAAAAAATATAAATTAAAAAATATTAGGGGTGGGCATAGATTAATTTTTTTAATCTAGATTAATCTAGATTAATTTTAAAATTAATCTAGATTAATCTAGATTAAAATGGCTCATTTGAATTCTGCCGAAGGCATTTAAAATATGTGTGCGAACGGGTTTAAAGCCAGGTTTCAACCCAGGTGGCGCATTAGACCAGGGGCTCATCTCCTGTTTCCAAAATGCATCACAAACTGCTTGAGA
>JAPMOB010227186.1:0-11530 GCA_029875015.1 Lepomis gibbosus
CAAGCAATTTACAAGTCTAATTTGTTGCATCATCCTTGTGCTGTGCCACAAGCAGTCCTTAGTCCTGTATAATGGATGGATAAACGCACACTCTGCTGCCCAACCATAACTAAAAACTGTACAAGCACACAACATGCACTAAAATCCAACATATGTTTACAATGCATAGTAATAAGATTTTCATTTCAATAATTATCTGTTAAGTCAGTGTTTATCGCCAACACATTAATTATTGAGCCTGATGAAACCCCTTGCTTTTGCAGAAATAAGAACTTTGTTGGTGGCATCAAAAGACAATGGTCACTTTCTAACTCTCCCTTTTGCAGTGTCCTACTAAGAACAGGGGTTGAAGAGGCACTCTGCCTGGGTGATAATGCAGGCCAGCCAGTCGCATCACAAATCTCAGGGCGCGGGGTTCTGCCTGTTACTCATCCTCCCATTTCCCAAGGAAATGATTTACTCTTAGTCTTTGCACCTAGCGAGTTCCATCAATAAGATGAATGAATCATCTTCATCATTTAATTTTCAGTATACTGTGAAAAATAGTATTAACACAGGACGGTCCAATTGTGTTATCGTCCTAAATGTCTAAAGGAAGGAAGCATGTCTAAAGAATTATTTTCTGTTCCTCTGTAGAACTCTTTTTGTTGCTAAAATGTTGAAATGCAAATGCAAATCTTTCCCATCTGGAAACTGTCAAGTCAAAAGCCAGAAGAGAGAAATAACAATGAGGTTCTGAATGAAATATTAATTAGTGTTGGATATATCTGAGCTCACAGATTCTGCCCCATTGGCCTCTGTAAAACCATAGAGGAAAGCGTGTGTAGCGGCTTTTCAAACCAGTTCAGGTGACCAGATAAGAATAGGTGTTAGGAGTTCATGGTAACTCACACCACACGCTCACTCATGCACTTTCATATTTCACATGAGCATTTACACATTGTAACCCAACTTATCCGTATGCATGAATGTTCTTACTGAAGTTACATGCACAAATACACACATGGTCGTACAGTGAAACAGAGAGACATGCATACACATACGCTCACCCAACCACTACCCACATCACTAACTCTCTTTTTCATTTACTCTGTGAAGTGTTACATCGCAAACAAGCTCTGTCAACTGTGACTACCTGCCTGTATGTGTGTGTGTTAGTGTGTGTGTTTGTATTCCATAGCTGTCTTCTGCCCTCTGCTGATTGCAACACACATCTGACAGCATGACTGACAGCAGAGTCTGGACTGCACATAAATGGCAAAAGTTGATATAAGAAATTTTGTGAAAACAAATCTTAGAACTACAACTCAACATTTGTCGGTCTTCCTGTGCATTTACACAGCAACTAACACATAGTTTCTCAAGTCTCTGTAATCCCTATGGTGCTATCCCTTTGTGCCTTCTTCCTCTTATAATGGTGGCTGTGTTAATTGTAGTAGTCTCCCAATTAAAAATTTAACTTTGTAAATGTAGTGGTGTGCTCCTCTTTTCACTCAAAAATAAAATGCATTTGGCATAGAAGGCAACCAATTTACAACAAATGTAAATTGAAGTTGGGGTAGGACACAAACTAAGATTTCCTGAATGAAATTCAAGAAGGGCACTACTTCCTGCTTCGATACTCAACATTGCCACTGGATGTAAATCATGCGGTACATAATTGTCCAATTTAGACATACTGTAATTCCTAAGGATACTGGGTTGGATCAACACAATGATTTTGATTTAATGGAATTAATCCACCAAATATGATGGAATAAGATCACGAGGTTTGGATTTGGAGAGGTAAGTATTTCTGGTTGTTTTTGCCGTCAGTTGCCTATTCTCCACAGTGTGACTGTGTGGAAAGATTGGCAGCCATTAATTTAATAACTACCTAAATATTGTCCAGAGATGACAACATAAAACACATTTCATGTTTTTCCTAGGCACTAATTCACACTACCATTATTTGCTAGTGACCTCATTTCTGCATCGTGCATTATTCGGTTCTGTTTTATTCCTTTAACTTTGGTTCCAAGCTGTCAGTCTTACACAAAGTCAACAACCAGCCACTTAAAGCCATCATTTTCTGCCTTGTAGATAAGGCATATTGGGCTTGATTCTATTAGGCAAACAGCGGGACTGTTTTCCAGTAGTCTGTCAGAGTTTTGTGGCTGAGCTGTCAAGATTTTAGACAAATGATGAGAAAATGGTGAGAGAAACATAAAAAAAGATCCATCCATCCATAAGCAACCAGGTAGGTGATAGATGGGCCTATTTACTCCCTTGGAGGAAAAGCAGGGAGAGATAATGAGAAGAAAGAACAAGAAGAGAAAAACGAAACGAGTTGTAGAATGAAATAAGATAGAGAAAAGGATAGAGGAAGATCTCGATGGTGAGATGGATAAAGGTAAGGCACTCAATGAAGGAAAGAAATATGAATGAATAGTTGATGGAGCACAATAAAGGAGTAAAAGCAGAAAGGAAGGAGGGAGGAAGGAAACCACTGCAAGACAGAAGTGAAGTGAAGACAACTAAGATTGAGATTTTCTTTAAAAAGTCCTGCAGGAAGGAAGAGAACAATGAAGATATAGTGATGTGAGGAAGATGTGATGGATAGAATGAGGGAGAGAAAGCTAAACAAAGAAGGATGAGCGCAGCCATGGTGACAGATGCTTTAATTTCAATTCAAAGGAGACCTAAAAAAATATTTTCAAGGACAAAGTCATCAGCTTTGCAGTTCACCTGCTGTTGTGTTTCCCTGTGTGTGTGGGTGGGTGTGTGCGTGATCATTGCAAAGCACCTGCTGCCTTTTAACAAATGCCAAGACCCTATATACACACAAGCTGCATAGTGAAAGGAGTGCGTCAGCAGCAGTATCAGTCATCTGTCAGTGATTACACTGCTGTGTGATCACCGATGTTGTGGCTGCGCTCACAGACCAATACACATTTAATGTAGTTAAACCATAAAATATTAGGAAATAGACTTGCAGCCCATAAAGATGCTTTGGGTCACGGTTATGTGTGTAACACTCAGGTGAAATCCAAGCTATTATGTGGCATGCATAGAAAGCTGTACTGACTAAAACAGAAGCATCTGTTTTGTCAGATGAGCATCAGATGGATGTACTGTTGTTGACAGCCTGCTACTCTAAACTAAGCTCAGGCTATCACTGCTAGAATTCGAAGTAAACAGCATTTTAAAGCTGCATTATTAAAGCTGACATTCTAAAGTCACGGATATACTGGCTATTAACTACGTGTTCGCCTACGCAAGATGGCTGCCACGCATATCATGCGTTCCTTTGGAGAGTAGGTTGTGTACATGTCTCCAGGATTTAGCATTAGCCGTCCGGAAGATGCAATTCAGGACATGAACGTGGGGGCAGTATGTCGATCTGACAGGCAGGTCAGCGGCAATTTACTGTTCGACACACCAGCCCAGGTGGTGGCGGTATGCAAGTGGTTTGCCAACCGCCATTAAACGCAAAAGAAACGGTCAGCAGCAGATTTAAAAAGGAGGAATTTATGACAGGATGTTTAGAATAAAACTCCTGAAGCTAGTTCGCAATTACTGACATCGTTATGATGTCTCAGTAAAATCATAACCTTCTCGAGGGACGCTTTTTGGTTTGTTTACAATGTGCAAATTCATAAATTGTCAAGGAAAATAATCCATTGTCAGCGAGGGATGATCCGGCCCTGATCTGCCCCCTAGTGGATTCACATTTAATCCACGTACACGCAAAGTGCGCAGGCAAGTACATGAACAATGCTGTTTGTGACGCCTGTCTATGTCTACGCAATGTTAAAAAGCAAATATGTATATCGGGGGCTTAAAGCTCACATATTATCACCATATAAAGTTGCTATGTCAAATGTATTAGCAAACTACAGTTCATTCACACATAGACTCGGAAAACATTAGAATATGAGTTGTATTTGTGGACACCTGGTAAATGCCTATATTCATTCTCTCTTTATCTTTATGTTGGTTTGTCTGTCTGCCGTTTGATGATGGGCACAGAGTGCTGCTGGACAAAAAAACTTTTGGAAAAGATGCTGAAGCTCACCAAAAAGGTAAAAGTAGTACATTATTAACACAAAAATATTGAATAGTGTAGCTTTAAGGTGTAATGGAATCATCCCGCAATCAATCTCTTAAAATACAAAATCACCTTGTTTTCATCCTCTTGTGTGTATCTTCAGGCCAGTTTGTAAACATGTGTTCTCTGCCAAGGCACCGTCTTATGAGTAAATTTTAATTTTTTAAATTTTCTCTAGCACTTAATGTCCGTGATGATGGAATTAACAGTTAACCCAAATGCCATGCTGGTCTGCAGTTTGCATTCATATTTTGAGAGTTACATAAATAAAGCTAATCTTCTCCTTAACTACCCTGACAGAAGCAAGGATCATCAAACATGACCCTTTACAAATATGGCTTATGCATTTCTTTTCATAAGGATAAAAAAATAATACATAAGTAACCAATGTTGTTACCACTGTACAGCAACACACACACTCAAACAGACAATGCAGCCTCTGCAGTGAATGATTCTCACTGTGCAGGGATATTGAGCCCTACGGGTAGTGTCGTGGTCTAATCATAGACAGCTAGATTTGTTCCGCTTCCTCTCTGAATCACACAGCACATGAACACAAAATCCTCACAATGATGACAATAAAAAAAGTACCAAAAGAAACCTTCAAATCTGTCACAGAAAAAACAATCTGCAGTCCAAACACAAAGACAGTAGGTAAAGAGTAGGGTTAACATATGTGAAATGTGACGCTAGTTCTCGTCAGCTGAAAAACCATCCCGAGACACTCACGCAATTGCCACTTTTCATACGGTGTTACGCCACGCAGTGAATGCAGTGAAAAACAAATGTATAAATGTAAATAAATCATCTTCACTCAGCCGAAGCGACATATATCAGCAACTAAAAACTGACGTGCAAACCTGCTCTGTTTAGGACTGTGAGCTGCACTTTATCAGAGGTGCGGAGGTTAACGTGTGTGTGCATTTGTGGTGAGATTTGTCTGATCACAAGTTTCAGTTAGTTTCCATCTCCTTGTCTCATCCACACAGTCCTAAACGTTGTTGTCTGTCAGACGGTCTGAGGGGGATGGTATCATGTAAGCAGAGCGGTAAAGTTGACTAATGCACAGCAGAGTATAGACAGGTAGTCTTGTAAAATAATCCATCAATTAATGATGACGTTTGTCTCCTAAATTTACGATTTTTTTCTTGACACATCAGAGAACATCTGTGGGATGGATTTTAAATGTGCAGAAAGTTTTGAAATTGAGCTAAAAGTCGAGGAGTTTATAAATAAATTACAGGAGAATACATATATGAAAGAAATACAGAATGCCAGAGAGCCTTACTGCATTATGTTCCATTATATTTTTTAATAATCTGAATTGTCACCTGCTGCTTTGTTTCCCTTTAAATAAATAAAAACATTTCCACCATAAATGGATGCAGAAAGGCCAAAATGGGGCAGCAGATTTCAAAATAATGCAGGAAATTAAGAGTTCAATTATCAAAATTTTTTCAAATTTGCCAATTCAGCATTGAAGATTTCTTAAATATAGTGTTAAAATCTCATCTTGATCTCGTGAACCTAATATTGTGTCTCATCTTGTGACCAAAGTGTTTCGTCATACCCCTAAAGAGTGTTAATTAGGCATTGGGTAGCACTGGTAGGAGGCATATACATAAGTGACCCAACAGAATATAAAGGAATATATCAACACTGAAACAGAACTGCCCAAACTATTGAGAATCAATCCAGAACTCATAGCTCAGCAGTACCTTTGAAGTAGAAACTTTATAGAATACTGAGTGTAGGAGAACCTAAGTCACCTTAGACAGTAGACACTAAACATATGACATGTAAATTTCATTTTTAGCAGAAGCTTTAAAACCTAAATAACAAACATAATTGGACATTTGAAGTAGTACTAGCATGTTAGGTGTACATATCAGGTACATACAAAAGCAAAGTGTAATGGAGCTTTAGTGTTACAAAAATAGTTAATATGATGTCGGCACTCATGATAATCAGAACAAGGACAAGAATGTAGGTCTGGTCTATAAACTCATATATGCTAGCCTAGTTTTCACTGCCTTTAACTAGACACACACTTTGCTAGAAGAGACTCTCCTTTCCTTAGTGCTGTTTTTTAATATCTTTTCTCTTTTACTATTTTTATTTACTGTCTTTAACTTGTCTTTCTCATTGACCTGGTTGCTCATCCTTGCTGGCAGATGGAAATAATGAGACCTGGGAGCAATTTTGCTGCTCTATCACTTTGTTCATGACAGCATGACAATGACAAGATGTCCCATACTGTATTCTTAACACACGAATAGATATATACTGACTTAGATGAATGCACATTTACTACAGCATAATAATGGCAACATGTCCATTTCAATGAATTCCACGGCTGATGTGCGCAGTTGTAGGGTTTATTGGTTTATTGGTTTGCAAACAGTGGAAAAGAGAGGAGCAGTTGTAGAAAAACACCCGACATGCTCAATTTAAAGGCAGAAGCCTCTACTCGTCCATTCAGAAATTCACTGCTAGGCAAGTCCCACCGCACCAAAGTACCGGTTCTTTCGGACCCCCACAAGCAGGGACTTTTTGAGTAGGTAAAATAAAGACCATAGAACTAAATATAGACCCTGGTCCCTTCGGTGGAAACACAGTGAGCTCCTCCAAAGGTTCCTAGTTCCAGAGTATAGTTCCTTTGGTCAAAACAGTAGACAAAGCGCTTAGAAGAGGTTTCATGGTAGTATGTGCCAGTGGAAAGACCAGGAGCTACTGATTAAATGAATTACCTTACAATTTAACAAAATTTTAACTTAACTTATAAAAGTCAATACTGAGATATATCAGCCTCAAGATGAACACATTTTTACCCACACCTCCTGCCAGAAATCTGGGGAGAAAAATCTTCAAATATAAATAAATGTTTCCACTAGTGTCTTATCTCATTGAGCAGATAATTTAATCCAATTCTATGTGCGTAAAAACAACAATGTGAAACATGTAACTGAAGACAGCAGGATATGTGTTATATTTAGCAGAATAGCATACAGTCTAAGTCTGTTACTGGCATTTCACTGCTTTACCGGGAGTGAATGAAAGTTTGTGTGTCGTCAGCATATCTATGGTAACTGATTTTGTGGTTGCTGATGATGTTACCACAGAGAAGCAGACAAAAAGGGGAACCCCACAGAGCATGTTGATCTGGTTCTTTAGCTAGCTAAATGGTCGACATTTTTCACCAGCCACTGGTTTACATTTACTCTGCCATGTCATGCTGAGCCACAGCAGTAGGTTACAAAGGGTTTGTCACAGCTTGTTTGCTGGAAATGGCTGCCTATGGGGACGCTGATGAATAAGGCAGGATTCATAAAGTCCATACATATAATCAGATAATCTATGTACAGCAACATAAAAAAGGTACAAAACAGAGCAAAAATCTGTGTTAAGCAGCAGATGCTTCATGGATTACACAGATGGTAGGGTCTGTGTCAAAACCAGTGCTTCATAGAGCAATGCGAACTGCCCACTCTAAGCCTTGCAACATATTTTCAAATGTATTCATTATGAATGTCTTATTCAGTCGTCATATCATCTTATCCTGTTGACACATGATGGCATAGTTTCAGGCAAATCTTGTTCTGGCAGTGTTTCAGGTTTTTTCCTGCCAGGGAAGTTTGGCTGTGCACAAAAGAAACCAGCAGAGGGTTATGTAATGGACAGGTCACGAGAATGTCAATCAGTCACCATAGAAAAATTTAATTATGCTAATTACTCAAATGCTAATTAACTTTATGCTAATCCTTTTAAAGCACAATCGCTTAACCTAGACCCTTAGATCAACTGAGAATATGTGAGTGTGTGTTGGACATTCTGGTTTCTCAGTTGTGTGATTGTGTAGGTATCTGTGTGTTTGTGTTAAGTATAATGCTACCGTAGAGAACCTGTGTCTGCCCGGTAAATCTGCAGTCAATGCACTGAGCCAAGATCGACCTAATCCTAATCCTCAGATTTTTTCGCAATTCAACATTTACGAGGCGGGACAGATGATGTGTGTGTGTGTCAGCCTGTTTTACAATCTGGAGGTTAATGTTGGTCGATTACTTTATACCCATCTGATTAAAGATTTTTGTTGCTGCCTCATGCCTCAGTGTGTTGCAAGAAAAAGTCACTAATTAGTGAAAACAGTTAACTGCTTAAGCAGTTAACTGGTTTCACTAATCTGTTCATTTACTGCAACAACACACACACACACAAACACTAGCTACTGGCTGAGCCTGTAATACTCTTCACATGTGATCACAATGATCTTCTTTATGGTTTAAATTTATGGTTGTTTTGATTAATTAAATCAATGGTTAATCATAAACTGCAGCATGGTGTCCAATTAATTTATGCTTTAATGAGCATACATAAGGCCAGTAAAGCCAAAATGCTGTAAAAATAAATAAATAAAACATGGCTCACCTGGCACACCTTGTGTATTATTTTGGAAGAGGAAATGCTAGAACACGTTAAAATACAGAATTCAGTCCTCATCACTCTCTCACTTCATTTTTACTCTCCATCAAACTATGAGGCAATAATGTGAAAGGGGAAAAATGAATATTTCACAGCTTATCTATCTGCAATATATGGAGATTAAATTTTGCTCCCTGCTCCCCTACAGGCATGACTGCTCTAATACAGCAGCAACTGAGCCTCCAAGAGAATGACACTCCAAAAGCAGAAATAAAAATACACAAGTTAAAAACAAATACACTCTGAGCTTTCCTCCCACCATTAAATGGCTCAGGGAATCTGATGTGACTCGGGGTGTTTATCTCTCCAGAAGCTCCGGCTCAGCCCCCGGCTCTCTTCTCCAGAGCCCTCAGCAGGTGTCAACCGGCCCAGTTGGCTCCGCCCAGTCTAATAAACACAACATGAATGACGTGAATTTTGCGCATTTGCTTCGTTTGAATCTCCCAATTTGCGTCCTTTCTCCAACTGTTCCAAGAACTATGATAAAGTTCTTCCGATCTGAAAATGCCTAATGTCATTACTTTGTATTTGTTCATAAACCAAAGTATCAACAAGCTGAAATTTTGACGTGATGATGGGGTTTAGATGAAAAGTGAAGAGAGTGCCAACAAGTATTAAAATTCATCCTAGAGGACTATTATGTGCTTATCAAATTTCATGGCATTCATCCAATTGTTGTTGAGACATTTCACTAAAAACCACGAATGCCAACCAGTGACTATTCAGTATGTCCATGAATGATGTACAAAGTTCAATGGAAAATAGTTGTTTAGATATTTCAGTCTGGATCAAACTGGAGGACCAACCAAATACGATGATGACATTGAAAAGGTAGAAAGGCTGTTCATGTTGTACATTAGTTATACTGAGTACAGATTTTGACATTTTTCTGTTTTGCCACCATGCAGAGACGGGATCTTTCAGGTCAGGTCGCCAATCCATCAAGGGGCACACATAGACAGACAACCAGTCACACTCACACCTAAGACAACTTAGGGTCACCAACCAGTGGCAAGAAGCCGGCACCCGGAGAGAACGCAAACATGCAAATTCCACGCAGGAAGGCTGGGGCAACTGGGGTGTGAACCCGCAACCTTCTTGCTACGAGGCCACAGCGCTATCGACCAGACCACTGTGCCGGCTGGCAAAAAGCATATTTTACGACATAAATACGACACAGTATATGTCTACCAAGCAATGGAAAGATCTGAAATAAAATCTTTATCTACTGTCAACTGATGACTATTCAGAGACCTATTTTATCTGATAGTGTGTGTATTCTGATTAATAAGATTTATCAGTGTCTATAAAAAAAAAAAACCTTATTGGCTTGGACAGACCTTACACATATCACACACACACCATATGTGACCTAGGAAATGAACAGATTTACTTTGTCTATAGGGAAGCTTATAGTAGCTGTATTTTTATGGAGAGAAATGTCAACTGGTTTGATAGACACAGTGAGTAGATCATTCCAATCTACAATGAAAAGGCTTTAATAGTACAATTCTCAAATACCTGATGTTCTGCCTCTACTCTAATAGTTCTGTATAAATGCCACATACATATACTGTGCAGCGCTGCCCACAAAAGCTCCACTTATCATTGAGGTGACAGGCACATAATAACATGGCTGTATGGCTAATGGCTCCCACACACTCAGGGCTTAAAATGTATTTCTCTGTGACTATATGACTCCTTCTCCTTCTCAAACATGATGGGATAATACATCCATTAAAGGCAATGATTCATGGGTAATGACTAGCGTCAATGTAGATGTACTTGTTCTTAGCTCAAAGCTAGAATCTCTACAAAATTAATTTGTACTGTTTGCTTTCAAGTAAGATCTTTTGATAACGCTACAGATTACATCCAGCAACATACAGTGTCCCTTTTTGTACTAACAGTAAATACCAATGCATACATGTAGGTACAAAAGAACAGAATGTAAAGTTAACACATAACAATGTAACAATCTGGAAAATTAAAAAAAGACATACACTGTTGTCATTTGAAGAAAACAGAAAATTGCTATATATTATATAAAGTCAGTGTTTCTCATCAGCCTGAGACCTCATCGGATCTGTTGCTCAGTGTGCCTCTGGTTTTTCATCCTGCCAGGTAGTTAATTGTGTTCACCTGTTGTCCCATATGGAAATCATGCAGCCTCTGATTATTCTGAATGACCCCATCGTTCTCCACACTTCGTTGTCATGCCAGAACCCATTCATGAGCTCAAGCCTTGCCAAAAAACAGTTGGGGTTTAGTTATCAAACAACAGTTACAACTGTTTCATCATGGGCGGCACTGACATCATGACAGGATGACACATGACAGAATGACAGTAATAGCAATTTAGTTTTTTGTTCTTCCCTGCTGCATGTTGTCCACTAATGACAGTGATTTACTTTGTCTTCTTTGACCTTACAGCTCTGATTGGCAACAGGGCAGAATAGCAAAGCTTGAGAAAATGAAAGGATTTATCAATCAGCCAAAATCAGCTAAGATTATCGGGCTAAAATCAAAACAATATATTGAAATCAGTGGAGAAGAGGACACTAAACTGTAGGATTAGCAGAACAACTGGCACTCATGGATATTATGAATTTCAGTAATTGCTGTATCATTTCCCTGTCTTCTCCTGTGTGTGCGTGCGTCTGAGTAAAAATGGGAACATCCCCCCCCCAAACAATTTTAGTCTAATTATTGACAATCTGACTGCTCCTGGATTAGTTTATGCATGGGTAAGAGTGTGTGTATGTCGGTGTGTGGATAGCACCTACTATAGGTCTACTATAGACCTTTTAAATCGTTGTCCCAGTAGATGAGTGATCACTCAGGTGTGCTGCTAAGAGCCCTGTAAGCCATAAAATCAGGGAGACCATATATGCCATCAAATGAACAAGCTATTTCAAATGAAATGTGTGTATGTACGTTTAAGGTTTCAGTGTGTGTGTG
>JAPMOB010227187.1:0-29743 GCA_029875015.1 Lepomis gibbosus
TGAAAATCTTATTACTATGCATTGTAAACATATGTTGGATTTTAGTGCATGTTGTGTGCTTGTACAGTTTTTAGTTATGGTTGGGCAGCAGAGTGTGCGTTTATCCATCCATTATACAGGACTAAGGACTGCTTGTGGCACAGCACAAGGATGATGCAACAAATTAGACTTGTAAATTGCTTGTTTAAATAAATCAGTGAATGCCTCCACAGCCGTTCATTCATTCATTTATTTTATGTTTTTTAAACCTGCTCTAATCAGTATTTTTATATTAATGATGGATGAAATGTGTAGTGTAAAAGGGGTTACTCATACTGATAAACTCACAGAGTCCCCTGACTCTCCAGTTCGCCTCAGCTCTACAAAGTGTTTGAACATCTTTCAGCTCATTGATTTGTTTTTGTGGACATTTTACTGTTTCTATTCACTGTCACCACTCTCATCCACCTGGTTTCAAGCAGCAGCAGGCAGCAATTTCACTTAAAAAGCTCTGATAAAACCACTGAACCCTGCCTGACCAACATCAAATTGCAGAGAGACAAAAATTTAGGGCCAGATATTTTCCTCAGGAGATGGTGGTTTAAACAGAGCTAAAAGAAGATTGAATATTATATGTTCGTTACCAGACAAACAACTCCAGATTATTAATATTCTACTGTGTTACTGTGCTAGCTGCACTTTAAAAACAACTTTATATATTTTCAATGTTTATAGCTTGTTTCACTGCTGCCAAGTGGCCAAAAAATAGATTTATTGTTCATTTAGGGGGCTTTCAGACCTACCTCATTTGTTCTGGACTTTTGGAAAAATACAGGTGTGAAACCTCCCTCATACCCCAGTACGGACTAGACAGAGGAAAATTTGGATTTTGTCTGGCAAAAAGAGGTAGTTTTGGTCCGGATCAAACTGAATCATGGTTCGGTTTGTTTCAGGTGCGAAAGCATTTTTGGATGGGACTTTCAGACTATTTACAGGAAGTTCGGCGTTTGCCATAGAAACCGGAAACAATCAAATGCACAGAGAAATGCATTGAAATAATTCCGACTAGCCTTCAGTATAGTTGGTGCTGCAGGTGGTAATGCCATAATAATAACAACAAAGTGGCAAATGCATATGTTCATTTTTTATTTATTCATTCCAAGTCAAAGATACCCGCTGTTTAATAAACCAATCAATGGCAAGTATAGGGAGACGCAGCCCACACAGATGATGACGACAGGACGCAAGTGTCAGGTGTGAAAGCCCCCTGAAATGACAATGTATACTTTAGTAACACTGTTTACTTATTAATTTATTCATGCATATGTCTATCTATTTTTCACATTGATATAATGGAACATTGTAACATTTCTGTTTGTCGAATGAAACAGAATTTATTACTTGTTCATCCCTTCCTTCACAAAATTAGACACAATAATATATGCGGTCAGTGGAATAATTATAAGTTTCATTGTTCTTCTCAGCTGATTTTCTCTGATTGCCACTTCTCACCAACTGATTATAATCAACTAACAGCAGAGGCCAAAGCAGAACACTCAGAGAGGCACCGGGGTAAGTAAAATTATTCCATCTTACGCTTTCATCTCTAGGAAGATTAGAAAACATGGGGCTAAAATAATGACGTTTTCTCTCGAATGCAGAGTGAAGCAACCAAACGTATCACCTCTTGAGGTTGAACGTTGTTTGGGAGGATGTTTACCTGCAAAATTAGATATTGATTTTCTTCTCTTTGTCGCTCTCCTGATCTCTTATGTTGGCTCTCTTTCATTCTCAGGCTTTCCTTCACCAGCCTGTCATTCCCTCTTCCTTGAGCTATTTTCCCCACACCAGCTCTTGCACATTAACTCTTTCATTTGTCATTTCTTATATTTGCTGAGCATGCAAAACATTAAGGAATCTTTCCTGTAAACAAGCTGCATCCCTCTCTGAACAGCTCATACCTTAATTTGCTTGCTTCACTGGGTAGCCAATTTTGATGTATGCCACATTCCAGGTGGGTTGGGTCCCACTTTGGGAAAGGTAATGTAAACAGAGGCAAACTCAACCAGTCTTTTTTGACAAAATCATTATGCTTTATATCCCTGGAGGGCTAAGAGTCTGCAGATTTTCCTACATAAAGGGAATGGAATGGATTTTTAGTCAGTAGTTCCTCCTCTCTTGCTGCAAATCAGTAAAATGTGTCTATGGCTTCCATATCTTCTTTTCCTCCTCTATCTACTCAACGTTCATATGCCATTTCTAACACTCCACCAGCATTGCAACATTTCTATACATTCCATCTACATGCAGTAATGTTGTCTTCAGGCCAACTGGTTCCCCCAAACCTTTCTTTCATCTATAACTGCATGAACAGCCTGTCATGGATGTGTGTGTGTAGGTGTGTGGTTTTGTGCGTGTGTGTGAGAGCAGTAAATCAAAGTGCTGTGTGTTAAGCTCCTGCATGGCAAGCACGGTCCCTCCAGACAAACACGCACACACAGCTACATTCATAACTGCAGAGGCACACATATACACACACACACACCCCGCTGCTGCCACGCTGTCTGACAGCCATCAAATGGGAGTGTATCTCAGTGAATACATATATGTATATATAGACTATTTTAATCTATCAGGCAAGTATGACAGGCCTATTTCCTCGGATCTGCTGATGGTTTAAGGGAATTCAAAGCAGGCTAAATTTGTCACGTCCACATTGGTCTCCAGCATTAATAAACACTTCACTATAGCAAAGCCAAGGCGGGTCTCCACGCGTCTAAATATTACACCATAACATTATTTACTTTAACTCCAGCATTGCCTATTACCCCACTCTGACGGTTATATCTTAGCTATTTACATTTAAAAAATCAGAATAAAAAAGCAGACAAAAGCTGCACAGAAAACTTTTACTCTTGAAGCAGCATTATGCAACTTTTTGCCTTGAGATGAAAAGTATCGCTAAGCTGTCCTCATCTCCAGTGTTTGGTCACACCTCAACACCTATTATATATGTAAGTGGCCTCCACTGACTGCAGGTGCCGAATTCTGTACACTTCGTCTCTCAACCTGTACACATACATGTACATTTGTACAGCAGAACTTCACTGACCATTAATGCTCTTCTGTTAAAGACTGTTCTGCTTCCAGCTACGCATGTTCACAATTGAAAGCTGTCAGAACAACCTGCCTGCGATTGAACAACTCCAAATAGAGATGTCGGGGTCTGTGTCTTGCTCAAGGGGTGATGGCAGTCATTGCGCAGCGCAGTACATCTTCGTGAATTGAGGCCCTATTCAGGCAGACAATATCACTGCATGATAAAATGCAGCCCCCTAGTTCATTTCAGTGGATACTCCAACACAGAGAGCTCCTGCAAAAAAATACATAGTCAACTGGCAAACATTTTGGATGAATATTTTATCATTTGAATGCCATGTTACATTCATTTACCCTGTGAACATCACAACAACACATAATATCAATGCTGTCATTACAATGCTGTTTAAGTGTAAAATCAATGGAGATGGAATTATTTCTTGAAAACACACAGTACAGAATCAAACGTGTAGATTTTAGAACAAATTTCACATCTTTCTTTAATAAACTGGTTCTTCTTAAATTCCCTGTAGAGCCTCTTCAAAATTGAACTGCCACACAGGAAAACACTGGGCCTTTTGCAGTGGTAACACCTGTAGTATTATAGCCTGCATATAGGACTGTAATTTATTTATATTTTATTATTTATGTATTTATTATTTATTATATTGTATTTATTATAGACTTCGTATCGGGAGGAAATTCATAATCTTGTAGAGTGGTGCTCAGAGAACAACCTACTGCTCAACGTCAGCAAAACCAAGGAGCTGATAGTTGATTTTACGAAGAAGGAAATAAAGATGCACACCTGACATGGTCATCTGACTTCTCCACGCTGGAGAAGAAAGCACAGAAATGACTGTAATTCTTGAGGAAGCTTAAGAAGGCCAAATTCCCACGTCAAGTTTGCCAAGTCAGCTTTTACAGATGAGCACTGGAAAGCATCCTGACTGGAAACTGGTACTGGATGTGCACGGCCCAGGACCAGAGGGGTCTACAATGGGTGACTAAAACTACCCAGAAGATCAGAAGAAGGTGAAGCTTCTACGCAGAGCCCAAAGGATACTAAAGGACAGTAACCACCCAGCCACAGCCAGTTCACCCTGCTGCCTTCTGGGAAGAGATAGATAAGTTTCTTCTGCCGCATCACCAGACTGCAGAGCAGCTTTTTCCCCCAAGCTATCAGACTCTTAAACTCTAATTCATCCTCAGCATGGCTCCACTGATGATAGTTTATTTCTGTTTACTATTTTTCATAATAGATTCTTTATGAAGAAGAAGGGAGTTACAAAACTCAGTTTTACTCCATAACTTGTTATATTGTGACAATAAACCCACCTACCTATTTCTGAATTTGGCTGAGCACCATCACTTTAATGAGCTTTCACCATCTGCTACAGTTCCTGTTCACCTTTTTGGACTCAATTTGATGCTGTGCTTAGCAGCCACTGAACTGTTTGGTGGAATTTCAATCCTCTTTCATCTTCATGTATATTTTTTATTAATATAAGATTATAACCATTACATAAGTTTGCGATCTCTTAATGAAGGCATCAGTGCAAACCAACACTTAATTATAGCTAACGGCTTCTTAATGAAATTGGTTTTGGCTATTTACTTTGCAACATTGCAGTTTTCCTATGTCCTCAAATGTAGCCTTAAATCAAATCAATCAATCAATCAAAACAAAGCTGCTAGATAAATGGACAGGCCTAACATAGCTTCTCTGCTATTCCTCTCTCATTTCTGTCTTACTGCTCACGTTTACAAATGGTTAACTCTCCCCATCCTCCCTTTCTCTTTGTCTCCCTTTCTCTCTCCATCAGGACATTATGAAGTTGAACTAAAAGCTCCACTGGCGCTGCCTCAGAGGACACACATTCCAACTGCTGCTGTCTCTGAGGCCAAATATATATAAACATAGGAAGATATAGACAAGCAATGTCCCGTGTCCTCAGAAATTGGATTCCTCTCCAACCTCCCCTCAGTTCTGTGTTCCTCTTTGCTTCATCTATCAACAGCGTGAAATGCTATTCAGCTCCCCAAAGTACATACCGTCATAGAGAACAACTTTGCCAGTGTATTTCACAGAGAAAATGACTTTAATGTCCAAAGTACAATAAATGCTTAGGACCATTACTTGGGGATATTAGTGCAGAAACTGATGACATAGGTATACATACATTATAGTGACAACAGGACCTCGGATGCAGTAACAAAGGGCAACCAGCAGCTGATTTCTGAAACAGCATTCTACGTAATCAAATATTAAATGTCGGTTTAAAAGAAAAAGAATTCAAATTTTAAACGCAATGATGATATGAAACGAGACAGAGATGTATAGCATTGCCTCCAACAATGCTGACAACAGTGGTATTTGAAGATAAACTCATTCTGCAGAATCCACTGTATCTTACTCAACACAAAGAACAACAGAACTAACACATTTTAGCATTTATGTCCTGGTCATTTAAGTGTCAATTATGCAAGATGTTTAGCATGTACATAAAAGCCATATCCTGAGCGTAAAATTGTTGCCAACAACAACAACCAAAAATAAAGTTGAAGGTGGCTGAACAGATGGGGATGAGGTGACCCAACCATATTCATATTTACTGTTTTGATAGTTCTCGAAATTCAAAACATACCTCTAAGTATACTCACTATTGTGATTGGTAAAACACAAAACTAGTGCTTGGAAGACAAAACCATTAAGTTTTCATCGCATGCCACCTTGGTCCTGGTTTGTAGCACCAAAAAGTGCCAGCACCAATAAATGATTTCTCTTGTTGAGAATTAGCTGTGTGTCAGCAAAGGTGCAAGGGGCTGCACCTTGGCCTGGGCCAAAATTGGGCTCCCATTAGTGCTCAAGTCAATTAGCCCAAAATCACATATTTTGTAAGGGCTGTGTAGTCTGTACAACTTACACAGTCATTACACTCTAATTACCAATTAGTGAGCAATACTAAAAACGTACAATAAAGCAAAACATTTAAGACATTACAGATTTAGCATTTTATATCACAATATTTGTTTGTAGGGCATCTACCTTAACTATGACTGATTTAATGCACCACACAGAGAGCATGATGAGTGACACAAAATGCACACTCTAAAATTTCGCAACCAACACGCACATACTCGATCTGCTTTTACAGATGTGATTTCTGGACATTCAACTCCCCAAGTGCAAACATATTAAACTATTTGAGGAGCCCAAGGGGAAAAGGAGGATGAGAGAATTGATCACATTTCCCATTGCAATTGAATGAGAAAAAGAATTAGAGTGGGGTGGGTGGTTCCACTGTCAGTTGATGCGGTCCGTGTCTGTTGCACTTTAGCCTCATTTATATATGTATTTATGCATGTTGCACCCACATAGGCTTTTTATGTATTTTTATTTGGTTCAAATGCTAGAGTTTTGTGCTGTTTTCTGATAAAATCTAATAGAGATATGATGAATGGGGTTGTGTATGTATTTAAATCAGGAAACTTTATTAAAAGTGAACAATATTTATTGACATGTGCACAATAAAGATGAAAAATGTGAAGAGTCTTTGGCAATTAGACCCCATCATAACATCATATTATTTTATTTTTTATTTTTAAGGGGTAGCCGTATATGGTATAGCATATCCCACCAATGGAGTTTAAACACTGGTAGAGGTGATGGAATTACAGAATGGCTGAGCTTTGGACGGATTTTGTAAATTCTGGGCACTGGATGTGATGAAACTGGAGGTGAATTGGGTGGAGGAGGGTCGAGCAATTCACATGAAATGACAGCTGACAGCAGCAGAGAGGAGAACAGATTTAAGATTTAACAGCAACAATATGAATGGCTAATGGAGATGATGGCCAAATCTGTCTGGTTTACTGAAGAGTAAACGCTGATATCGATTGCAAGGAAAGGGAGAAGAGAGAGAGAGATGTGAATGAATGAGTGGGCCATCTTCCTGATGCGTCTACCCAAGAAGCCTATGCTAAGCTTCTTGTGTAGTAACATGTTAGATAATTAAGCAAAAAAAATAATTACGGTATCCTATATTTGGTTTGGACAACAAGCTAGGTGCTGGGGTTTGCAATATGTGACATTGTTCTTTGGATAATTATGGATTGTTGACTTGCTAATCTTTTGTGTGCGTGTGTGTGTGTGTGTGTGTGTGTGTGTGTGAATGAAATAGAGCTACATATAAAGAGAGAAGTCATAAGCTGTGAACTTTCTAAGAATCAAATTATGCCAACCTACGTGTGTGGTTGCAGGGTCAAGTGTGAATGTCTGTGAGAAATGCTCATTTCCTTGTTCATTCAGGCAACATATTTTTCTTCTACTTTTCCATGAAACTGACACAGATATTTTTATGACATTTATTCATTTAGCTGATGCTTTTATCCAAAGTGCCTTACAATTGTTATATTGTCAGAGGTCACACACCGCTGGAGCAAGTAGGGATTAAGTGTCTTGCTCGGGGACACATTGGTGTCTCACAGTGGATTCGAACCTGGGTCTCTCACACCAGAGGGATGTGTATTATCCACTGATCCATCACCACACCCATTTTCATGGTCAAAGCGTGTGTGTGTGTGTGTGTACTGTCAGCTCTTTCCATCCCCTATCTTATAAGCATCACCCTCCATAATATGCCTGTGGAGACACTTTACAATAATGCTAATGTGCACAATACCAAATGTCAGAAAGAAAGGTCACCACATTGTTATGGCCTATGAAGGGAGGAAAAGTCTTCATCTGAAGCTAAGTGAACCTGATTTCACACCCTTACTGCCAGACTTCATCTGATTTATGAACCATTTGAACTGTGTCTTGCAAATCACAAGTGTCTGCAGATGAGAAAAAATGTTGTTGAGGACAGTTTTTTCTACTATGTAGAAACAAAAGAATATATTACAAACTCTTACAGAGAATCAGAAAGAAACAAAGACCGAGGCCAGATACGAGTCAAGTGTGCAAGTTCATGGCTAACAAAATATGTATTTGCATAGATTTCTAATGTCGTGCATATGCATGCTTGTCTTTTATACACGTCAATCATACTGGAAGCTGTCAACTGTGCACAAGCCTGGTTTTCCACCTACACAGTAACATAAATAACATAAACATGTATAAACTGTAATAAAATTAAACAATCAGCAAAACTCTCACTCTACTTTTCATCCCCACCACAAGATATCATCCACTGTCGCTGCATAAATAACCTGTTTCCCTGGTCTGAAGTATGCATGATGTGCACACACATGCATTGCACATTCTGTTTTTATGAACAGTGTGGAAAATGTCTTTTTTCACATATTCACACACAGTCTAAGAGCATACTGCTGTCCTTAAGTGCCGTATTGATGAGCATTGAACTCTCTCACACACCTTCAGTTTATATTAAGACAAGAGAGAGAGATGCTTTGGTTAAACATACTGCAATCTTAAATATATTGACTCCTTTTTTAGTTTTTCTTCTATTTGTCTCAATAACTTAATACATCACTATCATCTCCCACAACTTACACACACATACAGACATTAGTTGTGGCTTCCTCAGTTTCTTTGGCCAAAGACCAATCATGCAAATAAGGTTTGCAAATGTTCCAATTAGAAAAAGACCAGAGGGGCAGTGTGGGCGTCGTAGTGTTTGTGTCCAGCTAAAACCTGGCATCAGGTGGGAGGAAGGAGGAGGAAATTCTGACCAAATGACCATAGAGTAGAAAAGTTTTTGCGTCTAGAAGTTTTATTTTTTTTGTGGTTGTTGAAATTTCTATTTCTTGGGAGACTATTATTTCATAAAAGCAAACTTTTATGTCATGTTGTGATGGCCCCAGATCCCTGTTGCCTTGGAATTTTGTACTCTCTGTGTTGTGTGTCCACTGCAGGACACACAACACAGATAGTACAAAACGCAGGTTGGCTGGCTAGAGCTGAGGCGTTATTGCGCTAAATGGGCGCACCTGGCCAGTGACATAAGCCCGTCTGCACAGACCCTTGTGTGTTGACCCCTTCTCCTCTCACCAAGCTGCATTTGTGGACCCTGTTACAAGTTGGCTCCTCCTTTTAACAAAGAGGAAGCTCACGCAATCATAAGCTTGATGGTTTTATTGTATCAACTAAACATAAACTGGGGGGGGTGGAGCAGTGGTAATATACATGCTTTTGGTGTGAGAGAACCGGGTTCCAATCCACTGTGAGACACCAATGTGTCCCTGAGCAAGATGCTTAAGCCCTCGTTGCTCCAGAGACGTGCAACCTCTGACATATTTAGCAATTGTAAGTCACATTGGATAAAAGCGTCAGCTAAATGAATAAATGTAAATAAACTTCAAGACAAATGTGAAAGTCAGGATTATCAGAAGTCTCATGAGTGTATGGGTGAGTCTAAAATGTAGTGAGTGCAGTGTAGTACTCACTGCGTAGTGAGTGGAAAAGCTACATAATAAGTCAAAAATGAATAGCTGGCATGTCCCAGGGGTGGTACATGGTGCTGTGGGAAACAAAAAGAGAGTAGACCCTGGCCTTGGCTCTGCCCACAGACAGCCTGGAACTTAAAAACACCAAACCAGCACAATACAACAGACAACCACAGGGTCGACAGAAGAAGAAGTTGAATATATGTGTATATGTCTGCTACCTAGTTTTCAAAGTTCTTCTGTATGTGCAGTCTAATGTAACAATATAATCATCATCATCATCATCATCATGAAAAACAAACTAACACGAAGCAGACTCTTTCTCCGTAAAGCCAGGTTAATTTAGTAACTAAAGAGCTGAGCTTCATGACATATGGAGAATCAGCAGGTATGATCCACTGGTTCAGAAACTGGCTGAAAATGGCCTTGTGCTTCTCTTCTTTCTTTTCCATCAGGGAACCAGTAGATTTACACTGTCAGCAGTGTGGCTTAGGCCAAGGTCAAGCAGTGGCTCATCAGTGTGTGTGTTTGAGTGATGTAAGCCTCCTGTGGGTGAGCATGTAAGTGTTGAGGATTGAGTCTGTGCCTCTGTGTGATTGTGTGAGAAAGACAAACAGCCTTTGTATCAAGGGAATTACAGGGGTTTAACATCGACATTGGAGCCCTATCTGAGACCAGACTGGAAGAAGAAGGACAACTGAGGGAGGAAAAGGGAGGGTACACATTATTTTGAAAAGGAAAGCCTGCTGGTGAACCCAGTATATACGGAGTTGGCTTCGCCATCAGAAACAACCTGGTCAGCCAACTTACTGAACTGCTCCAGGGCATCAGCGAATGCCTAATGACAGTACAGCTAAAGCTGGACAGCACGCAGAAGACCACTGTTGCATGCATATGCTCCCACTTTGGACAACCACGGGGACATCAAGGAAGCTTTCTACACCAGTCTACAACATCCTCTTAGGCACCCTGAAATAAGACAAGTTATTCTTGCAGAGGACTTCAATGCCACTTAATGGGGTTCACCTCCTGATCACGTTTGCAGAACACAATCTTCAATTCAATCTTTTTATCACCACCTTCCTCTTCAGACAGAAAAACAAATTCAAAACATCCTGAATGCCAATCAGAAACAAGGGCAATGACCAGTACAGATGGATGCTGGACAGACCATAATCTCATCCACTGAACTATGGCCATCAGACTAATCCTCAAAAGACAAAAAAAGCATAGATAAATAAAAAACAATGCATCAGGAACCTGGAAATGCATGTGACACGGGAGCTCCTCCGAGCTGCAGTATGTGACAGCCTGCCACCAAAAGACCTTGATCATGTGGTGGTACACTGGAGTTCACTGAAGACCATGATCCTGAACACTGGCAGAGAAGTCCTTGATTTAAAAATAAAGAGAAACCAGGACTGGTTTGATGATAATGATGAGGAAATTGAACATTTCCAAAAAATGGAGGCCTTTGTGCAGGGCAGAAGGACACCAGGCCAAGAGGGAAGCTCTCTCCAGAGCCAAGCACTATTTTTCCATTACCAGTACATGTATGTTTGTGTCTGTGTGTGTGTGTGTGAGAGAGAGAGAGAGGCCACACAGTGAGTTGTGCACTTGAATAATCTCTTTAATTCAGTTTCTTAACAGCCAGCCTGGTCCTTACATAAAAATGACAGCTGCAGATATTTTAGATCTAGCTTCAAAAGAACATATGAGCAAGAACATTCATGCCCAGTTGGATTATGTGGATGAGTTTTTCTGGGGGAGTTGCTGTCCAGTTAAGGCTGCAGTGCAATGCCTGTGAAGATGATGGGCAGCTGCTTTGTTGTATTTGCCTCAGGATGTCTCTTTATACCACTGATACACAAAAAATGGATGCAGACACATTTTCAACATGAAATTGTCCATCAGCATGATAGTAGACCAAAAGTCCATGATGTGTTGCATCTCTGTTTTTCTGATGCATGTACACACCTGTGCAGAAAGCTTGCCAGACAATCCTGTGAAAATATGTTGTATAAAAGCCATAACACATCTAAGAGTATTCTTCACACTGATAATGGGTCATTTAGTGTTGCCACTTCCACAAGACACAGCTTATGCTTCTTTTTTACCTATATTTACAGATTGGCGAAGTTCTGCTTGCATCTTACATTACTTTGATGAAAGACTGTTGTATAGTGTTAAATCTCCCCAACCTTGGGTGCCACCACCGGAGTACACTGCTACAAAGTGCAGTGAGCAGGCTACTACAAACTGGTAGAACAATATTATTACAATATTCTTAAAGTAATATTATTACATTAACACATTACTGTATTAATATTACTTTTCCAAGGCATTACTATTTCCAAAACAGTAATATTATTACATTTACTAGTCAAAGTAATGCTGCATTACTGAACGCACTGTCCTTGATGTGAATATGTGAATGCCTGAACGTGCGAGTGCGCTGCAGGTACAGCTGTGGAAAATACTTGCATTGCCATTATTGTGTCACAGTCTAAGATGCAGAGAACATTGTCGTCCGTTGTAAACTTTGTACCAGCAAAGAGCTTTCAACAATTCTACATCTGATTTATGAAGAATCTGCCAAAACAGCACAGCAAAGTGAAACTTGGGCTTCTACTGCACAAACCGGGAGAGAGTGGTGTTAATCAACGTTTTATGTTTTGCAAAAATGTGCAGAAAAGCATTAGTTCAAAAGCCAGTGGCGTTAACATTAAATGTTTTGTAAAAAAACATGAAAAGTGAAAGTAATATAATAACGTAACAAGTAACGTAACTAGTTACTTTTAATACCCAGTAATAAGTAAAGTAATATTATTACTTTTTAAAGGAGTACTAATAAAAATAACAGTTTGTAAGTGCTTATAAAACCAAAAACCAGTATTTCTACATTAATAACATGATATAAGTGTTAATTACTGAACTTTAAAGATTGTGCTGGGCATGTTTTGTCCCATGAAGACAGCCAGGCTAGTTTCCCCTTGCTTCCAGTCTTCATGCCAACCTTGGCTGAAAATCATTCTAACACATTATTTAACATACAGAAATTAAATTGATGTTCTTCTCATGTCACTGTTAGAAAGAGAGCAAATAAGTGCATTTCTCAAAATGTAATTGCATCATCACAAGACCAACCTAAAGAAACTTTATCACAACGCCTGTCAAGGCCAGTGAGACCGTTGCAGTCCAACCTTCCTCTGGGGCTGTGAAAACGCTTGCACAGTCTGCTTTCCTCTGTCTTCCAGAACCAGCTTCTTGTCTGCTTTGACCGACCCAGTTGAAGGGAAAGCACTACCCAAACAGTAGATTTCTTGCCTGGTTGTGGAAGTAATTTCCCATGCAGAAGTGCGCACAGATGCCCCAATGTGCTGGACTGAGAGTACTGACAAAAGGGAACTGGAGGTTTTGAATATAGCCAATGTTTCCTGAGGGAGGTAAACAAGGTACAACATAGGTCAGCCTCTTGCCACTGGCTAACCCGTGTGTAGTGCAGTTAAACAATGAAAAGAGACTGAGACTGGGGTTTTACATTGGCCCTGACAGGCATTTTGATAGTTTCTTCAGGTCGGTCCCACGAGGTACTGACCCCCATACTAATGTGTTGTACCACGTTTCCCTCCCCCAGGGAAGATTGCTTGTATCCATAACCTCCAGTTTTCAGCACAACATTAAGAAGTGGAGTGAAGTGAAGAGTAACAATGGAGAAGTGTCTTTAGGTCACTGTGAGTGGTGCTTGATTCCCAAGTTGATTATCGTCACTCAGGTTTGGTAAGGCAATTTGAATGCAGTCTTACACAATGCTTTAACAAGAGATGGTATGGTGGATGGTTAAATTGGTGGTTTCCCTTCTCTCGTCGTGTGAAGCGCAAATTAGCTCAATCTTGCCTTTCACTCAAACCCTGCTTTGGAAAGCAAATGATTAAAAATGTGATGCTGAAATAAATTGTTCATTGATATCATTTTAACATCAGTTAACATCATCTGCACGTTTCATCTCAACAGAGACACAATGGCTTTAGAAAACAGTTCTGATCAAGCTTTCTCCCTTAACTAAAATCAGTCATGATAATTATCTAAATTGATCTATCTAATAAAATTAATTGCATTATAGAATATCTTAATGGACTGACAATGTAAATAGTTTTGCATTAGCATTGTTCACTCCTGCAGTTTGATGATCTCCCGGTGGATTTACCCCATTTTCTCTGCTCTCTGAGATGTTATTTATGAAACTAATAATGCGGTAGACAAAACCTCCAGCTTAATGAATAGATCTATTTTGTTCATCTACTGAAGTAAGGGCAGCAAGAGGAATAATGGGAAGTGGAAGTGATGTTTACTTTCCCTCAAAACTATCTGTAATTTTTCATTTAACAGAGTCAGATAATTGAAAATAGAAAAAGTAAAAGGAAACAACTGCTTCGCTGTTTACACACATGGCTGTCAATCTTATTCTGATATGTAGGGAGGTTCCTTTGTAACATATTTATATGAGGAATTTGTGGATTTATTACCGAGTGTTGGAGTTGTTCAAAATCTTTGTCAACATTATAGATCATTCCTGTTCGCTTCAACTTTTATCAGTATGTCCTTTTCATGTGTGGAAAATACCTGTGTTTATTTGTCATTTAATTTCGTGGCAACCCCGTCCCCCAAACATTTCATGTACTATATATACTTGGTTCGGAATAAATGACATTGCTAGCTGGATAATGTTCACTGGCAATGTTTTTCATCCAGTCCACAAAGGGTTACGTTCAAGTGCAAGATTTTAACACTGAAAGAATAATTGTGATTTTGGTTAAAATTAAACCTGTCCTGTTTCCTGAGACTGTGTGACTTTTCATAATATATAACCAACGACGAGAAGAACTGTTGATATTTTTTTAACAAATCCCACGAAAAGACCAAAACCAGCAATAAACTGAAGTATATATTTATGAGCCTTTAAGAATCACAAGATGAAACTAGAACTGCAAGCAGTTGTAAGCGGGATCCAAGTCCCCGGCCGATGGTGAATAATGGGTAGAGTTTGAATTTAAAGGGACTTGCGGTTATGGAGATCTAAAGTGAATTTAAGTCTAAGGGATTGTTATTTGATATACGATTAATAGCGCTACCTTGATGCCAAATTTCACACAGCCCCTCGGGACAGCGTGCCAGATAAGGTCACCGAGTTTGGTGTAGATCGGACAATGCAAACTTAAGATATGACATCACATCCTGTTTCACAAACATTTGTTAGCTTATGATTGAGAATTGTTTTTCACTTATCAAAATTTCCTATCCAACCTTTTATCGGCTTGGTCCAGAGATGGTCCGTGCCAAGTTTGGCGCCGATCGGACTTGCTGCCTCGGAGGAGTTAATTAAAAAATAGTTTTCCAGTTATTGCGATTTAGTGAAATGAAAACGCCACAGCACAGAGGCGTGTCCTATACTATACGAATCGGCAGAATCCACCAAACAGATATGAGGTTTATGAAGGTGCAATGTAGTGGTGTATCGTAATGAGGCAAAATGTCCTTTAAAATGCCTTTGAAATGAATGGGATTTTCCCACGGTATTTGAGCTTCGATTATAGCACCACCTATAAGCCGAATACCAAATTTGGTATCAATTGGTATCAACTTGCGGTTACGGAGATGTAAATGAATGTATTTCTATGGGATGGTTGATTGATATATGATTAATAGCGGCACCTTGAGGCCAATTGACACCAAATTCCATTCAACCCCTCGGGAAGGCGTGCCAGAGAAGTTCCCCAAGCTTGGTGTAGATCGGCCATTGCAAACCTAAGATATTACATCACTTCCTGTTTTTAGTATTTTTCACGAACATGTGTTATGATCGGGACATTTTGTGGCGGATCAAAATTTCCTCTACAGACTTTTATTGGGTTGGTCCTGAGATTGTGGATGCAGTAGATTTCCTTATTATATAAAATGTAATACTGTAGAATGCTGTTACACTCATAATGTAAAGACCGGGAGCTTCTAATGCTATATAATTTTTATATGTGCACAAACATGCAGTTTGGAAGTTTGTTCTTGTTATTTCAGAGGTTTTGTGTTGTGACAGTCAGACTAAAATATTTTTTCTTCAGGTCTATGGGTGAACTAAATAAATAATGAGTATCTCTGACCAGTGTGAATAATAAACTTCAGTGGTGTGTTTATGATAATTCCACTCAGTTTGTACTTGACAAAACTCCCTACATATAGACTTCACCACAAAATATCAACAGGTTGAATAGTGACTAAGCTCAGAGTCAGAATTGTTCAGACAGATTTCTGTGCTGTTCTCAGAAGGATGTTGAGCTTCAATGCAGCAAAATGCAATTTAGATAACAGTATTTACATTAAAGAGACAAATGATCATGTTCTATTTATAACTTCATTAGTTAATTTAAAGTCCATGTGACTTGAAAACAAACAGTGTTTTATAGTGCCGTTTACTTATTTCATTATTTTCATTAAATTGTGAAATTGAATGAAATGTGGTTGAGTGGAAAAGAGACAATTTAAAGACAAAAAGGTTATTGTGTGTGTGGGGAAAAAAATCACATGCTTGACATTTTTATTTAAACGCAAACACAGTGGGGCGAGCTCCTCCTGTTGTGTGTGTGTGTGTTGATGTCTCTGACTGTACGCCACTGTTTCAATACAGTACATTTATGTCTGTAGTTTAATTAGGTGTGATTATTTCTGAGTCGTTTTGAGTCGTGCTGTTTCTCAGAGAGGGGTCTCCATTGTTTTATATTTTGAAAATGGAAACACACACACACACACACACACACACACAGCGTCATGCTTCCATCTTTTTCAAAGTCATTACGTTGACTTACATTCATTCTCCTGAAAACTTATTTTGAATCTAACATTAACCTTACACCAAGTCTTAACTTTAAAATGTAATGAATTACAGTATGGGGACTTGCATTTTTCCCCATAAGGGATTCACGTCCCCACAACATGATTAATGCCCACTCTCAAACACACACACACACACACGCACACTCCACCAGCGCAGTGTGTTCTTATTCACATCTGGCCAATTATCAGTAGGAAACTTCCATCTGTCTGCTGTCAAAACAACAGGCATCACAGGTCTTCACACACATACACATATACTGTACACATAGTTACACACCTCTGTAGGTACAGACATCACACACACACATACACAAGGAGGTGACATGGACCCTGTTTTGACAGCTTCACAGACTCAGTGACAACCTGAATATAGACATATAACATTTAGACTCTTTCTGTCATCTCATAAGTTTAGAAACTTCTCTGTAACCTTCAGTCTCCTCTATTTCATCCGTATCTGCCGTCAGTGATAAAAAGAGAACAGCTGGTGCTAATATTCTGCACTCACTAGGTGTACATGATTAGTGAGTCATGAGAAATGCAGTCATTATCAGAGTTCAGCTCTGGAGGAAATAATGGACTTGATGTGTACAATGATCTTGTCGGCAAAGAGATGGTGGCCTCATCTGCACATTTAATGCTGATGAGGCATCAACAGTGTGTTTGCTTGTTTCTCAATAGATGTGGTGTAAATTCACCAACAGACAGCTTTTTCTAATACATGCCAATTAGACATAGAAACTCAAAAGTTATCTTCAAGTTGTATTATTTGAAGCACTGCTACCTACACTTGATGATTATAATTATGATTTGGACTTGATGACTGATCAGACCAAGTTGGAACAAATATGGTCCAATCTGGGTCAGTTGACAGTCTGGAGATAGGGATTGTGATGTGTTGAAGGATTGATCATTTATCCGTCAATCCAGGTGCTGCCCATCATTATCATGCAGATTATTATAAGTGTTTTATTTTCATTCTTCCCCCTTTTCACATTGTACAAAACACAGAGCATTGACCTTAGTCAAAAACATACATTAACAAGAATCATATGTGAGGTCTTTTGTTGTATTTGCATACATTTATGATATGACCCTTAATTCTGGGATACAGTCGAAAGTGAGCAGTCATCTGAAGGAGTCCAGTAAGAACAGGATTTCTTTAGTTTAAACATGAGGGGCATTATCCTAGCCCTGTAATGGACTGGCGACCTGTCCAGGGTATACCCCTGCCTTTTGTACAGTGTCAGCTGGGATAGGCTCCAGCCCCCCCGCGACCCTGTACGCGGGATAAGCGGTTGACGATGGATGGATGGCATTATCCTTTAGCAGGACTTTGAAGACTCTTATCAAACCACACACACACAAGCTCTGCTGCTCTCAATAATAACTCACACAGCAACATCTAAGCAGCTTTTTATTCTTTCAAGCAAATAGGAGAAAAGCAGAAGGTTAGAGCAGTCCCAGATGAGAGCTTGTTTTTTCTACCAGTAACAGAGTTTATCATCAGCAAATGCACAATCTTTGGCCTTTGGTATTTCTGCTACAAAAATCTTAAAGCAAAGTATGGATGAGGATTGACTTTAATTACATTATCACTATTGGACTATTTACTTGCAAAAATACATTTTGGGTTGCTTAGCACACTACACTGCTCAAAAAATGAAGGGAACGCTTAAATCACACATCAGATCTTGATGAACAAAATATTTTAAGCTACAAAATCTTTACTGTACATTGTACAATTGGTTGAGAGCAAAATGATCAGCAGTAACAACAGTCAATGGAAACCAAAATCACCTACCCATTGAGGGCTGGATTCAAATTCATACCGAAAATGAAAGTAAAAAAAAAAAAGAATGAAATTACAAGCTGATCCGACTTCATTATATATTTCATTATAATGTGACTTAATAGTGTGTATTTCCACCACATGCATGTTAGTGCAACGTCTGGGAATGCTCCTGATGAGATACAGGGCATCAGTGACCTCCTGGACAGTCTGTAGCACTACTCTGTGATGTCAGATGCACTAACACATAACGACCCTGATGTTCTCAATTGGATTTAGGTCTGCGTAACGTGAAGGACAGTCAGTGGCCCACTGTACCAGCATGAGGATTTCATCCCAGTACCTAACAACAGTCAGGGTACTGTCGGCAAGCCTGTGGAGGTCTTCGCGATCCTCTTATGATATGCTTCTACAGACAATCACTGACCCACTGCCAAATCGGCCATGCTGGATGATGTTGCAGGCATTCACCACGGCATCTTTAGACTCTTTCACATCTGTCATGTGCTCAGTGTGAAGCTGCTCTCATCGGTGAAGAGAGAGAGGGCGCCAATGGCATGTTTACTTAGTATCTGTCTTGTCTCTTATCTTAGTTCACAGTCCTGCATTTTAGTTCCTTGCCTTACAAACAAAAGTTATATTCAAATGCTTGATCTAGTAGAGGCTTAGCATGTGCACCTGAATTTATTCAGTAAAAATATTAATCAGATGTGGTTGTGTCTGTCTAAATGGTACATTAAAAATAAATCAAATTCAGAGAAAACATGTACATGTTCCTGCTGAGGATTGCATGTGAGCTGACAGAAGCTTGAGTGAGTTTGAGTGTAATCATGTAGCTTTGCAGCATTCACAAGTGTTAAAATTAGAGCTGTAGAGGGAAGCTGGGAAAATCTGTGTTCTCTTGGAAATGACTGACTTATTGATTGTGATGCTGGCAGCGTGAACACAGTAAAGATATTTGTTACACTTCATTTATTTTCATGCTGCAGCACTCTGTTGCATAAAAATATCCATCTATCTATCTATTGTTAGGGTTTTCAACATTTGGTTCAGGTTTGGTTATTAGCTGAATATCAAAGATATTCTTGAAATTTTAATAATCAATATTATTCATTATAATTAATAAACATGGGGCACCACCCTGGAATCACGGACCAATAACCAAATATGAGCAAAGTATGATCACTCTAAAAGAAGGTTTGTCCACCTATAGATGGCAAACAGAAAAGGTTGAGTCCGTACACTGGCCGTGTCAACCAACTCTCACTGCAACATTATACAGAAATAATCACAGGCAACGACGTCTTAAAATTATAATAAGATTTAAGCATTTTAAGACTCAAGCATAGATCAATGATCAACAACTTTAGCAAGTAAATCACTATTAACTATTCTTACCAAAATGAAAGCCAACAAAAACATACAACAAACCAGAAAGCATGTTGTGTGTGTGTGTATGTGTGTGTGTGTGTGTGTGTGTGTGTGTGTGTGTGTGTGTGTGTGTGTGTGTGTGTATGTGTGTGTATGTGAGTGAGACAAAGGAGGGGAAGAGACTAAGAGAGGGGGTTGATCTGACCAGTGGGTGGTCACAGATCTGGTTCAGAACTGGACTTGGGGCCAGCTGATTTTGGAATCAAGATGGCAGTCCAGACCATGTGCTTTCAGGATCAAGATGGTGGAAAATCACTCTCCCCTGAACTAAAAAATTGGAGACCTCTGATGCTAGCCTGCTGTGGGTCACAGGTCTGTTTAGCTTCAGAGATCACGTGGTGTGTGCATGTGGGGTTAGAAAGCCGAAGGAGGAATATACCACAGTCTATCCTACAGCCACCAGCAGTGAATGATTCATTCAGCTGTGGTTGCTGGTTTTGGATTAGACAGAATGTGCAATTGTATCTGTTCTCAGGTAACAGAAGCCAACACCAAAAATCCTAATTACTGTTGCAAACACTCAGCTACAACTTTTTCAATGAGAGAAAAGGTAGTGAACTTACATTCAGAAACTGTGTTCCTTGGCTTGATAAAAATACCGATACGCTACCACACACTAATAGTAACAAAGCAGTTGCGGCCCAGTGAGTGGTACTGGACAAAAGCATCGTGCGTAGCACAGAAAACACACAGCAATAAAACAAGACACAGCGGTCTTTAAATATCCCTTGGAGTTTCTTAACAGAAATTCACCACATGGAGCTTGTACAAGTAAGTTACAGAACTATCTGCTGCCCAGACATACTAAAACCTCGTACGTGTCACTTTGATAGCGAGTAGATGCATCAGTCATTTTAGAAAATCAAGCAGAGTTTTCTCTCAGCTCGGTTCTGATGATGCTGGTAGTTTCAAAGGCAAAGCTGATTCTTCAGTGGCAGCAACAGGAATCAGCGAAGTCGACTTAGGGTGAGAAGGTAGAACACAGGGTGACCTTCTCAGTTAAGCACAGAGTTTATCTGTCTTCTTCTGCAGGAATGAAATGTTATCTTGTATATATCAGTTTCCTTAGGGATCCAAAATTGTATTGGTAACACAAAGAAAAAATAATAGAGGTAGGAAAAAGAAGAAAACAGAGTTGCTCGTCCGGCGAGTGAAATCTGTGTTCAGGAACACAGAAAGTTCAGCGCTGAGAAAATTGCTACTTGGAAAATGTAGTGAGCTAAGCTACTAGCTACTCTACATTAAATTAAGCTTAACTACACAGAAGCTACCCCCAGTGAAATGTTGCAAGCTAAGCTACAGTAACATGGCAGTAGCTTAGTTACATCAAAGATGATTTTTGGATTTTTTAATATGTAAGTTAGGTCTAAAGGCCTAGTTTATATTGAACTAACTTCATTCCACAGTAACAATAGAAGAAAGTATAAAAAACCTGCTCCAAACAGAGCTAAATGACACACAGACAAGTAAGTTAATTATCACATTATTAATTAATTATATATTTTTTATTGTTTATATGTGAATTTGTGCTCTGGCAACATTGCAACCTAAACAACCTAAACATTCATGGCAATGGGCGAGAAAGAGAGAGAGAGAGAGAAAGAGAGAGAGAAAGAGAGAGAGAGAGAGAGATCTCATCTCATGGAAACAAGTTTCTACCGCTACATATAAGTTTCCTCCTCACTAGAGGAAGAGGTGTCCAGGCTGGACCCTGATCCTTCTCACAAGAGGTGTTACAGTAACTATCACAATAGAAAGTAAACTCAATTATGCGTGTCTTTATTACCCGCGGCAAAGTCACAAAAAATCAGCCCAAAGATCGGTATGTGATGTCACTGTCACACGGAAGCCCTTCTTCCTGCTGCACAGGTCCCCGTGTGGCGGTGGCGTCACTTACTGATCCTTCTGAAATGCTTGGGAAAATGCATATTAATAGACATGAAATAGCAACGCTACCACCAAGCTACTGAGAAATGCAGTCTTGCGTCTTATCACCGCTTGTGCAGTTGCGGAAAGACAATGTGATTGGTCTGCTCAGGTTTACTTATACCTGAGGGGGGCGCGCCAGCTGTGTTACCAGGGCGACCTGCAACATTGCAAGCGCAGCCAATAGTGGCTCTGCTTTTAGATCTGAGTCACTATTTCACATCTAGGCATGAAATGGGCTTTTGCGCCTGTTTTACAGTCCTTTGTTTGAGATCTATCTATCAATCAGTCAATCAATCTAAATAACCTAGTTGCTAAATTGTATTTGTTTTACTTCCTGTTATCACCTAATATTTCATAATGGATTATTTTGCTGCCCTGCAATGGACTGGCGACCTGTCTAGGGTGTACCCCGCCTTTCGCCCAATGTCAGCTGGGATTGGTACGCAGGATAAGCTGTTGACGATGGATGAATGCATGGATGGGAGGAAGGATTATTTTGCCACCAATTATTTTGTGTTCGTATTTGTTTATCGTGTGTATCTTTGCAAATGGTATGCATCCTATTGTGAAACAAATCATACTCCAGATTATTTTAGAGATGTCAACATCTGAGGGGCTTATAAACACAGTGCATTTTTTCATTCCATTTGCCCCCCACCCCCTTTCTTTATTTTCACTCTCCTTCCTTCACCAGTGTAATACTCTCTTAATATAGGCTACTCATTCATTAATTTACTCTTGCATCCTTTGTTTATGGTTGTATCCTCGTTTTCTTGCAGTATATCACTTTTTCAGTTCCTATACTTCATCCATCTTTCCATCATTATTTTGTTTCAAATATTCACTACTTAGAGAATCATTGGCTCATTATTTAAATGACGGCTGTCTTATTTTGAAGCCGCACATCTTTACTTCCTAACAGCTTTATGTCACTGTGAATTATGAGACGTCAGTAATCTTTAGGCTTATGAATAGTGCATGATGAGGCATATGTGTTAGTTTGACTGGCGTCTGGGGAGAATGTGATGGAAAGGCAGCACTGTTTGCTGAATAATGTATAATGTGCATGACCATTCATTTACATCACTTATTGGTGAGCAACATGTCAGCTATCCTTAAGTTTCTTGGCTAAAAGTCATGCATTCTCCTTTAACTCTTTGAACTTCATTGTTCTAACATTCATGTATTTCACCTTAGAAAAAACTTATGCTTAGATTTATAACTAAGTCAATAATGTGCGAGATGTCACACATAATCTTTCCAGTGATAGGGGTGTCATCAAAAAAGCACACATTAAAAAAGACAATCCTAATAATTGGAAGTGCTGCTTGCCCCATTGTTGAGAACCGTGATATGGCTGCACAGTCAGCCATATGGTGTCATGATGGTGTGACAACCTCAAAGTGAATGGACATCCTTCAGTTTTTCAGAAGAACTTATTTTACACACAAGCTGGGCCATTCAGCTAGAAATTGTTATGTGACCAGTGGCTATAAGGAGTGTTTCTTCCGACTGAGCAAATGCAGACACACACAAACACACATACACACACACACGCACACACACACACACACACAAACACACACACCCACACTACACTCATCTAAGTAAACCACCAATACTGATAACCACACATACATGCATACTTAGGCAGACACACCTCCTCCCTCCTCTGTTTTATTACTGGTAGATCTACAGATTTGCATCCACACAACCCCAGAGGAAACTCATTTTCCTTGCTGCTTTACTTGTGGGCTCCGGTTTTGTTCTTCTACATTTTTGTTACATAATTTTAAAAAAATAGGGCCACGTTACAGTTTTTGTTGAAAAATTCACAACTCTTAGTACAAAACTCCAAACCCAATTTTATTTAAACCTTGCCATTGTGCATTCATTTGGATTGTTAACATCATTGATTGAAAATGTAAGTTACTTGTGAAATGTCATGAGAATGTATGTTTAATCACCAAAACAAAACATAAATATATATTTTCAGTTTAGTCATATTAACTGCCAGTGAATCCAATAACAAACAATACAAGATATATGTTTGAAATCGCCTTAGAAGTGCTGAAAGTAGTATGCTACAGTACTGTCAAGACAGTTTCCAGTTTCCACATTAGGCAATACACTTACATTACACAACATGAACAGAATATATAATTTCCATAATATCTATCCTATGTATAATCAAGTTTTGATCAAAAACAACCTTTACAATCATCGATGCATGGAAACAGCATTGCAACATATAGGTTTTCTAATCAAATGTAACATAAACTACAACCACAATCATGGATGATAATCATGTGATGTATTTATTGTACTGTGCATTCTGTAATCATTGCAGTGTTCCTCTGTTAGAGCTCAACAGTAAGCTATTAGTAAGCACTAAGGTTGTGGGTTTTAATCCCACTGAGGACACATAGAGTAAAAGTCTCCCATTAGGTGATTCTGAAATTCTGATTCTGAATATATCAGGCAAATAAAACAACAATACAGACTTGTATATGAAGGAAATGTTTCAGCAATGATCAATTAATAACAATGAGCATAGTGATTTTAACAGTGGAGAAGAAAATCTTATCCAAAGTTATGCATGTACTTTGTATGAACATAATGTATTACGAAAACATGTCTACATGTTTTTATTGTACTATTGTGCCACATACTTGTGAGAATAGTACCCCAGCAACAGAAGAAAACTGTAAGTTATTGCAGCTTTCCTCATTGATAACTTTACTGTATACTGAATGTGAACAGAGGATTCATTTTGTATGAAAGATATCTCTCCAATCTCTCTATGTGTAGTAGTGTTGTAGTCAAGTCAAAACCAAGACTAGAGATTATCGAGGCAAAGACTAGACTTTTAGGGGCTGAGACCAAGTCAAGACCAAGACAAAGGGAGGGCAAAACCGAGTCAAGACCAAGACCACTTCCCACATTAGATGACACAATAAAATGTGAACCGGGTTCATAGGTACTTCTCAAATTTATCTGAAAGATCCACATTCCCATTTAAATGGCCACATACAAACACTAAGAGCTGAAATCAACTTCAGTATCTTTATCCATTACTCCTTTTCAATCTTTACCATTGCAGGGTGGGGGCCAGTTGTTACTTAGGGTTATTGGTTGCATTTGATGCAATACATTTTACATCCAGTCAAAGTTAGGATGTTAACAAATAAATCAGATAATGCTAAAGCAATTTATTGATATTCCAAAAGTTATGGTCTTGACTGGTCTTGAAATAAAATCCCGAGTCCTCAATGTTCGAGACTGAGACAAGACCGAGTGCAAATGTGGTCGAGTCCGAGACCAGACCGTCAAAAGTGGTCTTTCTCCAGTACTACAACACTAATGTACAGTATGTAAAGTAATTACATACATAACATAAACTTTGTAATTATTAAAACAGTATGCTTTTATTAGTCTATACATTGATAATTTCTTTAAAATCTACATTCTCTATTGTTTCTCTTTATGTATGTGGGATGAATATTTTCCTATTACACTTTCACCACTGTTGCATTGTGAGCTTTCCATCAAATCCATTTTCTATTATTTAAATTGCAGTTGTTTGACAGTAACAAAAGGCCAAGGGGGAAATATTCACATTATAGTTTTGTTAAAACAGAATTGAGAGGGAAAAAGGCAGCCACACAGAATGGTGATCTTTTGTGTTGTTCACAGAAAGACGAAAGGCTTTCTGCACACTGCAGTTTGTACGTTTGAGCTAAAATGCTTCATGGGATTCTCAACAGTGCCACTTTCTTGTATTTAAAATTCAGTCTCACCTTTCATTAATTTTCTCCTTTCATTCTGACTTTGTCATCTTCCCCTCATCATCATGCATCCTTCATCTTAGTCTTTCATACATACTTCCTTCTCCTTCCCTTCTTCCTTCCTTGGTTTGTACCTGTCATTGTTATTTTGTACACCACCAGCTGCAAGGCAAGTAACCTGACGGACAAAATGGCTACCATACTATATGTACAGTGTGTGTGTGTGTGTGTCTCCTTACATGTTTGCCTCTGTGTACAAGTGTGCAAAACGTGTCTCTCGTGTGTGTGTGTGTATGTGTGTGCGCTGAACAGCCTCAACAAAGCAATTTCTCTTCTGTCGCTAGAGTCCATTAAGTCTCCACCTTCTATGAGACTTGTGTGTGTGTGTGCGTGTGTAGGTGTGTTTGTATGTGTTTTCTGACAAATGCACTTTACCGTTGCACAGGTAGGAGGGCACTTGCACTGAAGGGTACATTTGTTCGCCTGCTGGTTCATGTGTGCAAATGTGCTAAGACAGGTGGTGTATGTGTGTGTGTTCCTTTCTGTGCACTGAGGTATGTTTTATGAACTGACAAGTATTTTTTGGAACCCTCTGTTCCTTTCAAAATCATTTTCTACAGAAACAAAATCCAATAATATTTTTCTGATAATGAACAGTCACACTTTTTGCTGTCTTGGAATGTTAGCATTAAATGTACATTGCAGAATATAGTGTGCATCTGAATATACAGTAAGAGGAAACTGAGTTGCAGTGATGCAATTCAAGATTATAAAAAGCATGCATTTGTCAATTGTGGCATCTTTCTCATTCAAATACCCCATTTACACACTGTGTAAAGTGTAATTATGTAAACAGTCTGCAGAAATAGCCACTTGGTCTCTTGATCTGTCATCTGGGACAATGGTAGCTGAACTGACACTGGAACGAATCTGCATTTCTAATTATTCTTCCTGTCACATATAAAGCAACAGAAAGAAAATGAATCTAGTTATTTTAACTGAATGATTTGCTTGGGTTAGAGAGTTACATCAATGAGAGCCCATGAAGATGAGGAAAGTTTTTGTCTTCCCTGAATTCCCTTTGTGCCCATTGTTCATGTATTTGAGTGAGTGATCGGCTACCAAGCCAAGCAGTTATTGTTGTGTTATGTAATTAAAATGCTGAAACAAATAAGTAGTTCTTTTGGGTTAAGCTGTTAATGAACAGCTTTACCACCACCGTCTGGACAGGAGCAGTGTCACGGTTTGGCTCGCAACCTCTCCAGTCCTAGTGTGTTCTGTCTGTTTTCCCTCTCCCTTATGTTTTTGTTTTGTCATCTGTCTGTCCTGTGAGTTGTGTGGGCGTGGCACTCCTGGTTCTCTCTGTCCTCATCAGGACACCTGTGACTTCCTACTCACCTGAAGCAGATTCTGCAATCACCTCTCCTGTCTTAAACCCTGGGTTTCCAACCAGTCTATTCCAGATCATTTTTTCGCTTATGCTGTTACACATGCCACGGCAAGCCTGATAGTTTTTGCCTGGTCTACTCTTTGAATGTCTTGTTTTGATCTTTGTGTGTTTGTGCTCTTGCTTCTGCTCTCAGCCTCAGTCCTACAGAGAACTTCAAAGCACCATTCCCTTGTTTTGTTCAATAAAACCTTTGTACCTGATTCTGTCTTCCCATGTCTGCTCCTGAATCCTAGACAGACCAGCTTAATAAGCAGTGCTTGCCTTGATTTGCATGTAGCCCAAAAAACCCAAGAAAAAGTGTTTTGCAATCAGATTAGTGATTTGGCTAATGAAGATGCATACCATATATATGATTTAATTTACGCTTGTAGGTTTAGGGTTTTTCTTGGCTATCTGCATAGGCTCCATAGCCATGCCATAGGTTACACCGTACTTGAGGTGCTCCTCCACAAGGATTTAAAATATAATATAATATTCAAGTACTTGTCCTGTGCATTGTCAAATCAAGTGAAGCTATTTTGTAGAAACCATTGGAAATAGCTTTCAGAGTGAACACTGAATCCTGAAGCATCTGTGTTGTTATCTTTGTCACTGGCAAAGGGAATGCAATTTGATCCTAATTAGCAGAAATCAATTTGTCTGATCAAAACCAGTTTCCAATAGGGACTCAATAGTCAGGTCATATCTGGCAGTTTTCATTCTAACGAAACACACCTGTAATCAGAGTGTGGGACTAATCAGCCAAACCACCTGGTTTAGTGATGAACCATTCCTGCACCATTACACCTTTTGTACTCTGTTAGGAAACTTAGCAGTTTTATTTACAAGCATTGAATTATTGTTTTTTTGTAGTTCTAAATTTACCAATTAATATCTTAGTTTGGTTTCCTTATTCTGTATAAAAAGCAAAACATCACCAAAACTGGTGTTTGTATATGTTAAACCATTTCATCTTCTATAATGGCTGTCTCACTTGACTTTGTCACATAATACATAAAAGTGAATATGTGACCAGGGGCTCTCTGTACTGTATGTACACTGTTTCATCAGCAAGTACTTTAGCCCTTCTCCTTTGGTAGCAAATTAAAGATGTGTGAGACCCTGCAGACTCCTCGTGTGACATGTGGTGCTTCAGTACAGCTATACAGAGATGTCCTGGAATACAAGTATGCTTATTGGTGCATAGATTATCAGTAGGCCTTTCAGTTAAATATTTTAGCATGTTTGCCAATCAAGTCAGCAATACATTTAAGTTCCTAGTGCTTGTAAACAACACCCCACTGCTGCTTAGACCGTTTTTCCCTCCTTAGTAGCTTGAATCATTTTTCACTTTTACACTTCTAACCAAGAAACAAACTGAGAAGTAGTCTCATAAGCTGTGACTGCATTAAGCTACAGTATGTGGCTGGAGGAGCCTGCAGGGTGTTTTGGCCTAAGGCTTTTAAATCACTAAAATCCCCCAAGTAAAGAGTCTCACACTGGTTGACTTAGATGCTGCAGATATTCCCTGTTTACTTAAATAACATTTGGATGTGAACAATGTCTCTGCCTGCATGTAGTTATTTAAACTTACAACACAAACTGCACCAAAGAGTGCTCAGGTCAGAGAAAGGTGGTCTCATCAACATTAGAAATTTGACCTCTGTCATCCCTTTGGTGTAAACAGACAGAAGAGGTCATGAATGTTTATTTATGTTACACTGAGATTTGTGGGTTATGAAGTCTTCAACATTCAATATGTTTTTTGGTTTGTAAATGTGTGACTACATTATGCAGCTTTGTTTGCAGACTGAGTAATGTAATAAAATCATATTCAGTGATACTGTTTTCCCCTCATCATAGACATATTTTCCATGTCTCTCTTATATGCAAACATACAGTATATAAACATAAGTATATTTATACAGCAAGGTAATTCATAAAATAAAAAAATCTCCCCCATAGAGACAGAGTTAAGTAGCCTTTGTTTGACACACACGTGCAGTTCCTATCTACATGTTTCTTCAGTCTAATATAAGGACACAGTGACTTTGTCTAGCTGTGAGGACAAGCATGCATGCACGCACGCACACACGCACACACTATCTGTCTGAATACATTTCCATATGAGCACAAACAAACAAATGTTTCCTTCAGTCCAGGTGCCCTCTTACCTCAGCAAAAGTAAAGTCATTTTGTCAGGCAAACAAAAATGACACACACACATGTACACCACACACACATACACAGAGATTCCCTACCAGTGACAGCTCTTGAACCATAGAAGAGTTGTGTCTGCTTTGTGCCTGTTCTTGTTTATCTGATATGACAAACAGTGACAGCAGTTATATGTCTGTGTATGAGTTTGTGTGTATGTATGTTATGTATGCGTGTGTGTGTGTGTGTGTGAGAGAGTGAAAGTGTGTGTGTGTGTGTGTGGACATGTATTACTCAGATTGTGGACCTTCCTCAGGTTAGGGTTAGGCAAGTAGTGGTTATGTTAGGGTTAGGGTAAGCCAGAAAATTAATGTACAGTGGATAGAAAGTCTACACACCCCTGTTAAAATGCCAGGTTCTTATGATGTAAAATAATGAGACAAAGATAAATCATGTCAGAACTTTTTCCACCTTTAATGTGACCTATAATGTGAACAATTCAATTGAAAAACAAATTGAAATCTTTGAGGGGGAAAAATGAAAAATAAAACCCGTCAAAAAACCTGAGTGCACATCTTTAGACTTTGTTGAAGCACCTTTTGATTTTATTACAGCAGTCAGTCTTTTTGGGTAGGAGTCTATTAGGCACATCTTGACATGGCAATTTTTGCCCACTCTACTTTGCAAAAGTGCTCCAAATCTGTCAGATTGCGAGGACATCGCCTGTGCATGGCCCTCTTCAGATCACCCCACAGATGTTCAGTTGGATTCAGGTCTGGGCTCTGGCTGGGCCATTCCAAAACATTAATCTTCTTCTGGTGAAGCCATGCTTTTGTGGATTTG
>JAPMOB010227188.1:0-36207 GCA_029875015.1 Lepomis gibbosus
TCAGATAGCGCTCTCAGTTCACTGTGGGAAGAATGATTAACCACTCTATACCAACAGTTCTACAGAAATTTAACAAATTAAAGATGTGTTTGATGTGTTTCACTGGAGATGGATATAATATTCACTGCCTGTAAACCAGGTGCTGTTCACGTAGAAGACCTTTTTGAACTCTATTCCTATGAAAAGTTTCATCACCTGTATGACCCTGTGACTGTGTGAAAGAGTTCAGTGTTAATAATAATAATACATTTTATTTCTATAGCACTTTTCAGGACACTCAAAGACACTTTATAGGTAAATGCAGAAGTTATGTACATTTAAAAACATAAATAGCATAAAAAAACAGTAGATAAAAAATAAATAAATAAGAAATCAGGAATAAATAGAATCTATGAATGAACCAATACACTGTGTAATCAAAACTCTGGTTTTGTTTCTAAGGTTAATTTTAGTGTTTTTAAACCTGGGCACTATGTTCACACGTGTTAGTGTTGAAATGACTCGCAGGTTCAAAAGGTTTTGGAATCCGTGCAGTCGATGCTTCCGCCGGCAGCTGAACCGACTGCAGGGGCTGCAACATTTTCCTTAAGTCTCGCTCTGAAATCTCGTGAGAGATGAACTGTTGCAGGAAACAGGAGTTTGAGGTGTTGGAAAATAAAGTCTTGCAAGCAGCTCCTCTACGTACACAACAAACTCCTCTCCCTCGTTTCCACTGTCCAGATTTTAGAGCAAGAATTTTCTCTGAGCGAGACGCCAGTTTCCTGTTGAAAACAAAGGGTGTCACCGGGAGCCATATGCTGCACGGATTCAATACTTCTTGTACCTACTGGTCATTTCAACACCGAAATATGGCACAGGTTACCAGAATTATCCTTTAAAAGGTCACTTTTCCTGCTGTGGGGTCTTCACCACCTCCCTCGCTTTCAGCCAACCACTATTTTCACTATTTCTTTCATGTTGTCTTATTGATTTTTGAACTTACTGGGGCTCAAAATGCACCAAAGAGACATGTTTAGCCATTATCATGCAGCTCCACAGCTACAAGTTTGTTCCTGGTAGTGAGCTCACGAAAGCAAAGGAGAAAAGGGAGAAAACATCCCCACTGACTCCTTTAGCTCGGCTTCAGTCCGCCTTCCTCCAGCTTTTTATTAGTCTCACAGCAAACCTGTGCAGCCGCAGCAGACAGCCTCATTTTAGTGTCCCAGCATGGGACATAGGCCTTAGCTGCTTATAGTACGCAAACACAAGGCCTCACTACCTGCCAACAGACCATTACATGCAAACGCACACACAAACGCCAAAAACAGCAGCGTCTACCCACAACAATGGAGCTGGTTCTGCGGCCATGAAGCGCCGCCACCGTGGGAGGAAGCTGAGGAAACGTCCGCTGCTGTGTGTTTGCCGCTGATTACGTCTAAAAAAAAAAAAAAAACAACGTCTAGCAAACTGGCTGCTCAGACGCCGACAACAAAAACAAGCCGCAGCAGAAGTCACAAGTCTCACTGCAAAGTACTCCTCTGAACCACACCCACGGGGGAAAGAGAAGATTTATTTCAGCTGTCAGGAACGAGGAACCCATCTGATCCTGCAGGTTAGATGAGACACAACGTCCAAGGCCATCATACTCAGATGAGTGGATGTTAACGTGCTGATGTGACAACCAGCATTTTAGCTTGCAAATGTTTAATTTAACTGAGGTTCAGTGTTTATTTGGTAGCTGTTCTGGGCTTTTTCATTGAGTACCTGCACGGCTATGTGTGTGTTTTACCCAGCGTGTTACGTGTTGTTGGTCCTTTCAACAGCATGTAAACATGTGGAGCTGTTGAAATGCTTATTAGAACTTGATGTCTTGAAATGTTGTAAGGAAAATGTAATAAACAAATGGGGTGGTGATAGCGCAGTGGATAAGACGCATCCCTTTGGTGTGAGAGACCTCATATCGACATATTTACCAAATGTCAGTCGCTTTGGATAAAAGAATCAGCTAAAGCGATAAATGTAAATATGCAACAAACCAGCAGTGAGCGAGACTGCGAGCTAGCACGTTAACATGTTGCATATTAGTGTCACATAATCACATTTACAATGTCAACATGTTGGCGCTGACCCAGATTTTTTTTGGTAGAACTCATAAGTACCCCAGAGTGTTTGACCTTTTATTTACATCCTAATGCATCCTGATGATTGTTAAAGTAAATTTCTTTCTGTTTGCAATTTGTTTCATAAAGACCCAGTGGGAGAAACAATAAATAATTACTCATTCAGCTGATGCTTTAATCCAAAGAGACATACAGTTGCTATATATGGCAACGGTTGCTCACCTCTGGAGGCATTAGGGGGTTAAATGTCTCGCTCAGGCACAAACTGTCATGGAGGGAATTGAACCTGGGTCTCCCAAAGACATGTGTCTTTATCCACAGTCCCCATTGTGTCCTTTGCTAAAGAGAATTCAGAAGTTATCTTTAAAAAAGGTACCATGACATGAACCGAAGTGTTAGATATGTATAACTTTGTCCTGTTGATGGCACAAATTAAAAATTTAGAGGGCTCATCAAAGTCATTAGGATTAATCTTTGTAGCTCCATGAACGTCAAATTTAACGGAAATAAATAGTTGTTGAGATTAATGACTTAAAATACTGGTGTCAATATCAACCTTCAAAATCCATCAAACTCTAATTATAATGGAGTTGATCACTGGACTGAAGCTTCATTTAGAGTTTAGTAATTTAAGTGTCAATCTAATTATGTTCTTACTCGCTGTGTCGTTCACTTCCACATGAGCAACAATAGTTGGAGACAGTGATGTCAGGAGAGGACAAAGACCTCGGTCAGTCCTCACTAAGTCAGCCGGGTGACATGAAGGTCTGAAGGAGAAATTAATTTGAGAGCAGTAGCAAGAAACGGTTACGTAATAAGACGTGAATGATGCGCTGCAGGCTCATCTCCGACGCCCTGTCAAAGTCACACAGGCGGTCATACTGTTATGTCCACCAGGCCTCGTTTACAACAGCGGACAGAGGAGGAGGGGAGAGGACACACTCGGCCTCAAGCCCGAGGTTGTGGACAGAGAAAAACCTTTTACAAACTATGTGAGGCTGCACAGCTGATCGTCCATCATCATATACAGTGTGCTGCAAGTGATTTATGAGCGCAGCATCGCGTCCATCTGCGGTTCGAGAGGTGGTGTTAGTCAGAGTGGTGATGAATATACGTTCAAATGGAGGAAGATAATAATCAAAACTGACAACTGTAATTAATAAGCAGAGCTACTAAACAGGCTTGTTTACATCAGGTTTCCTTTTCTAAACATGATTTTTGATAAGAAGACTGCTCCCAACTTCCTCGACGTGGCCACACTCGTTCTATTATCCTGGGGGCCCAGGTGTGGACAGTGTCAGGGTTAATTGGTTAGCGAAAAGCGCTACGTGCCCTACTCTCCTAACTTACAACAAGCCCCTCCCCCCCGTCACTGCAACGTGCGGCTGATTAGTTGCGACACAAACATATGATGTGATCCTGACGTATCTCTTCTCGTTATCAATGCAGTTACTAGATGACGCTTTTAAGTAACAGCCTCACCTTAAACACACGATTGTTTGCTGTGTGATGCAGAGCCATTTTCACAAAGCTCAATAAGCCTAATTTTACACTAAACACTTAATTTAGTCTTGTGATTTTGGTCGAGGAGCTCTTTATTTCATGCGTCTTGTGATTAAACAATTAGTACGTTAATGGATAGGCCGATTAACAGAAAATTAAGTCATAAACTGGCAAGCAAAAAACATCAGCTGGATTCAGCTTCTCATAGTAGAGATCATTGTAAAGTATTTATCTTGGGATAGTGGACCCTTTGTGTGGAGAAGACAACCATTTAAAAACACATGACTGTGGGATACAACAGGGTTTCCCATTAATTAAGGAGACTCTGGCGGCCCGTCTAATTTATTGCGCCAGATTCAAAATAAGGCGAAAATATTTTTACACTTGTCATAATAACATTAAAGGCCGCTAACGTTGTGTTTTTGGGCCGCTGCTGTAAGCTCACACACTCACGTACTTGAGACAACCGCTTTTCTTTTGAGGACACAACAGGTAATTACGGTTAACTAAGGGTTTGATTGAGAGAACACTGTCGAGGTAGCCACACCAAAATTTTGCGTGCACATGTATTCGAGCCTTTGTGGTAAATGCACTGAAGACAAGTGTTGCAGGATGAGAGTCTGACCTGAAGAGAGGCTGAGAAGGCTGAACTGTACTAGATATGAGCAACACATACAGTATAATTTATCATGCGTTGGACTTGGTGAACTTAGCGCAAGGATACACATGTGACAACGTCCAGTTTTCAAAATGAAGTTTTAACACAACGTATTTACAGTATGGAAATAAGAAGTATAAAATATATTACATGTTTTCATTTCATTATAAAAAATTGTGTTGTATAATGATAAACTACCCTGACCTATGATGTGTCCATTAAAAGCAAAACACATTAAATTAAAACACTAAAATATTAGGGAAATTATTTAAATCTTTTTATTTGGGGTTGTTGGAAAATCAATAAATGAATCTGTTGACGTTTTTTTGCTAAAGCACAAAATTGTTGACAAGAGTGCAAAGTTCTTCATAGAAGTAGCCTCTTAATTTTACTCTCAAAGTGCACCAGATTAATGCATTTCACCTCTAAATGTACAAAATCTTTTGTCTGGGGGGGTGCAAGGTCCACCCACCAAAGTCCTGTGGGAAACACTACAATTAACTGACCAGAGGAAAAACTGACAGATTGATTGATAATGAAAGTAAATGTACTAGAGCTGTTTGAATTTACTAATAAACCCTGCATACAGATTCACACATGACAGAACCAATTACATACAGATGCAGAGAGTCGTCTGTCAACACAGCTCACTTCTCTTTCATAACCACACAGCTGTTAATGATCCGTCTGCATGAACGCCTTCTGTTGGGCATCAGTTTCGTCGGCAGAGTGGGAAAATACCTCCAGCTGATCTGTCTCATTGGCGGCTGCTACGTTAAACCCCCTCCGCCAGCCATTAATCTGAAAAGTCCTGCTGTGTGTTCGGCGGTAAAAATAAAACGCCGGCTGAATACAAAGCATGATGGGAGACTGTGCAGCACCTGAAGGAAAGAATTTCCATTTCTAGATGACAGTTTTGCCTTTCAAAGTTTCGGCACAGAACTATTCAAATGTCATACAAAGCGAGTCCCGGCAGCGTCTCAGCCTCGTCGCAAGCATCAGTGAAAGCATAAATAAAAAGAGCGAATCGACACCTGTTCCCTATGTGCTGCTAAGCCTCGGCAAAGACCAGACAAAGCAGGGCAGAGCCTCTGAAAATCACCTTCGCTCGGAGATTAACTCCTCGGTTAATGGCTCTGACTCTGACATACACGCTATTTGACGCCTTTCTGACAATCAGGTTTTATTTCTGTAAAATTCCTGTAGTTGTGAAGATGTCATCCAATATCCTAAAAAAAGTTTACCTCACACACACTGAGGGTGTTTTTTGAGGAGGAGATTTTCCTCATCTGAATTGAGGGTTTAAGAATAGAGGGTGTGACTAGAAGTGAAAGAATGTGTTGGATTATCTGATGCACAGATAAACTAATCAGCAACTGTTTAAGCAATAAATGAGCCGTTTTATTCCTTTTTAGAGCAAAAGCACCTTCCACACACTGTTATCGCTTCTCCAGAGAGGATATCTGCTGCTTTTCACTGTCATATATAAAATTTTAAATTGAAAATCTTTTACTTTTTGACGTTTTGTAAACAAAGCAATAAGTAGATTTAACAGGAGGATTATCAGCAAATTAAATCAATAAGTAAATGAACTATTAGCTGCAGGTCTGGAGACTTAAAGCCTTTGAAATTTGTGATTTTTTTGGGGCTACAGAAATAAACCTGACTTTATTTGAACTATGCACACACACTGCATCCTAACACAACCAGTCAATCAGCTTCATTTAGCTCTGATCAAACAAACGCTTGTCTGCTGCATTTTTAGGATGCATCTGTGACATTATGCATCTCAATAAGCAATGCAGAGCATTCATCATCACCAAGCAACTCATAGTTTTTACATCGCCAACAGCAACAGTGAGAGCTGTCAATGCTTTCATGCCTTCGCCACTTGGTGAACCTCACCAGTGGAGAAACTACAATCAATCCCCCTCAATCTTAAAACTGCACAAACAGGGCTCCTCCAGCTGCTCCTCTTACCTGTGCAAAGGGACGCTGGAATCCCCGTGTACAACCATCAGTCCCTCACTGTCTAGCTCGCTCGTTTAGTAGCCGGCTAATGGCGAAAACACTCCAGCGCCACCACAACACACGAGGGGAGAAGCAAGACTACGGCGGCTGATCAGGCGTATGGCACCCAAGCGACACAGCCGTTCCCCTCCCATGCTTCTTACATAAGCGGCCAGATGACATCCAAACAGGCTCGGGGAGGGTGGGATTAAAGAACGAGGAGGAAGGAGAGAGGAGGGGGCTCGGCGAATAACGGGGAGAGCAGCAGAAAGGGAGGGAGGAAGAAGAGGGAGGGGAGCGAGCTGCTGCTCGACAGGAAGTCAACAAATAGGCAACGGCAAGGCAGAGCGAGAGGAGCTGAAGTGAGAGAACAAAATGCACACAGAGGAGATAAAAGGGAGGCTGGCAGGAGGGAAGCGCGAGGATCTCGCCTGTGGTCCGAAGTTTGAATTCAAGCAACATGTTTGACTCAACTTTCGGGGATTAATTCCTTCACTGCAATGCTTCCATCTAAAGTCATGTGTGAGAGCAGGCAGGTAGAGGCGTTCACTCCTCCTCTAAATCAATTCAGGAGATTGCAAAACGCAGCCTATTAGTTCAGAAAGACAAATATTTAAACTCCAGCGCGACATTTATGCCAACATATAGTCTCATCATGATGGATAATATTATCTACTGCTGAGTAACTTTGAGGACTCGTTATGCAACTAACCATTGTTTTCCTCACTGCCTCAGCATCATCAGTGACAGCTTTCAATGTCTTGTTTTGTCCAACCAATAGCTCAAAAGCAAAAATATATTAAGTGTCTTTGCAGAGCTAGAAAGCATCATTCATGACTAAACACAAGAAATTAAAGATAAGTTCTTAGATTAATATTAAAGCCAAAAACTGCTGCAACTCTGGACAGGTCAGCAACAAAAGATTATTGTAACACCAATTACTCTACAGACTATTTTACAGATAAAAAGGTACAGCGGAACGTAAAAACGGTCTTTTTATTTTTGAAGAAATTCAAACACAAAAATTTAGAAAATTGCAGAGGGGGAGCGGACTATTAAATATCAGCAAATATTAAGAAATTTTATTAAGAACACACACCCGGTCCAAAAGACATCCAATAAAAACTGAAACAGACAAACACTAAGTAGAAAAAAGAAACTAAAAGACACGACCTTAAACTGTGGCTGCAAATATCAAGTTATCAGCCAATAAGTTTCTTAATGAATCAATGCATCTCTTGGTCTTTAATATGTCAGAAAATAGAGAAAAATGCCTCTTACAGTTTTTGAAAGCCTAAGGTGATGCCTTCATGTCTTGTTTTGTATGACCAACAGTCCAAAAGCCAAAAAACAAAAACAGTTTTCTATTATAACATCTGACAAGCTGGAACTAGAGAGTTTATTGCATTTTTCCTTAAAGAAATGACTCGGATGATAAACCTGATTATCAAAATTGCAGTTTTTCAACAATCAGCTATTGTTTTGGATCAGTACACTTTATATTCCATATCTGCGTTCACACAGATGTTTGCACGACAAACAGAGACAACTAAAATAAACTGTGCTTGAAGCTTTGGATTTGGTTTAAGTTAAAAACTTCATCTTTGCAGCTTTTTACAACTCCAGAATCGGAGAGTTTCAAACAATTATTTCTGCATAACAAAGATTTTGTTTACACACCAATTTCCTGGAGGTACTGATAAATAGATAAGTGGTCTAAGCACTAATTATATCAGCATGAATCCCCGATCTACCATTTCACATCTTTCTACAACTCACTTCATCTCAAAGTCTATTGTTGCCATTATTGACTGAATGCTGCAATCTGACGCCACGTCTAATTGGTGTGATTCAGACGCAGCACAGTCAAGAACTAATGAACTCAGTAACTCCAAATACACACACACAAAACCATACAGAGCTGATAAGAAGGAGGCAGTAACTACATCATTGTCATCATAAACACAGGAGACTTTGGATGGTAAGCTATCTCAGCCACGGCTGGACCTGCCCTCAGCATGACGTGACATTCAGAAACCTTGAAGATGAGCCTGTGCGACAGTGCCAAGACTAAAGAGTACGCCTTTATAAAAACACAATGGCACTGCAAATACCATCACATTTAATGCGTAACGCCACACCTGGCCTCTGGCATGCCGCTGTGACACATGACTGGCAGGGCAGAGGTCTGATGGAAATAAAAGTAAAAGTTTGAGCAGACAGAAGAACCTTGTTCCCGTCTCTGTACAATGGGTACACTTAATCACCCCTTATCTTCATCTCACTCATCACCATGTGTCTACCTCTCTTCATCTATGTACAGTGTCATTAGGGGTGATGATCTCTTTCTCTCTGGCTGGTCGTATTCACACATTTAGGGGAGAACAGATACCAAGTCGATACCAAAAGTCTGAAAACATGTCAGTACTCGTTTTGCCGGGTACAGAAGGTACCGGAGATCCAACACGTGGGAGACAGCGACAAGTGCAGCTGCAGAAAGAGTATGGAAACCAAGGTGAAGTTAGTTATGCAGCTGTTTCTCTTTCAATAGCTCTGTGTCTAAGCCTCGATTTCTCCCAGTTAGAGAGGTAATTAAGGGATCACCTGAAAATCACCAAAAATGACGATGCAGTTTGCAAAGCCAAGGACTTGACGTCTGTCAAATGTGCTGGCGGTCACTATAGCGGAGTTCAATAGGATCAATTTTAAACATCTTTGTTTTTTTAAATATAAAATTCCTAGACAGCTGCCAGTATAGATAGTGACCACCCTTAAACATTTCACACCTTTTAGTTTGAATTTAATAATTAAAAATGCACAGAACAAAGTTGTAATTTCAATAGTTTGCTCATCTATACAGATCAAATCACATCTAATCTGTCCTGGAGATCCTCTCACAACTTTCACAGCTGTCAGTTGTTGTTTGTAAAGTTCAAATGTGGAAGAAGAAGAGAAAGGAGCGTAAGTTTTAGCACATGGGGTTTATTGTTTTGTTTTTTACCAAGGCATCAAGAATTTTACTGGTATCAGTATTGACTACTAAATTTCTGGTACTGTGACATCCCGACACACACTACACAAGATATTGAAACGATGGCACAAGCAAACATGACAGACGGACGGGTGGTATATTTAGAGTCAGGAGTTTGTCAGACACAGTATCTTAGTGCAAAAGCCAGTCAAAGTTCATATCGCATTATCACCACACATCTCACAGTTGGCTTCACTTCACAGGAAAAGCCTGAACCTGTCTCAGACCAGATTCTCTGGGGCTTTTTATTTTTCAACCCATGAGGATTAAAACATCAGCATTTTACTTCCAAGCAAACCTACTGCTTTGCACTGACATCAGCTCTGCCTGGAAAGATCAGTCACTTAAGCCACTACCTAAGCCAAACAACATCACAAAGATTATATCCATTCACAGAGTAATTTGATGGTACATATTTACTATTATCAGCCAGAGCAGCTAAGTAGGCCATCCACAGCATAAGGTCAAAAAAATCAAGCCGTTTTGGGAGCGTTAGCTTGGCCATGTTGGGCCTGGCAGCAGCATAATATTCAAAACTTGACAGCGCGATAACCTCACTAACGTTAGCTAGCTAGCTAGCAACGATAGCTTCCCGATTAACCGTTACAAAGTGTTTAACGCACACGCTGTTAGCTAGTGGTCTCCTGATAGTACAAATAAACCCTTAAATTGTATTAACATTCAGGCAATCTAACCTTTTATCACAGCTGTGCAGCTTTATATAAAAAAAATGTCATTTTTAGGTTGCTAGCGAGCAAGCTAACACCAGTGCTACGGCTACCGCGGGTTAGCTCAAGTTGAACATGTAGCCTCGGCTAGCTTTCCGCTGCGCCTTACAGAAAAAAAACAAGGAAATACAAGAAAGCTGACATGAAACATTGGATTAGAAAGAAATCTAAATTTACATGTTATGCTAATAAAATAACATTACCTGGGCGGGCTTGGGCGATCACCCATCATCCCAGATGTAAATACAGGGGCAGTGCTAATGCTGCTACCGTTAGCTAGCGCCCAAAGACTGGAACACACACACCGTCCCGAGTCCCGACCCGAGCCCGACAAGCTGCTGCAGCCGACCGAGTGGCTGTTACCCCTCCAATCGTGGTACTTTACCTTGATCCTTTTGCGGTTTTGCAACGGAGACGGCGGCGAGGAGTTATCCTATGTTTTTGGACAATCTAACGGGCTAACCGGTTAGGCTACCTCCCAGCTCGGTGCAGCCTTCCCCAAGCAGCAGCGGCGGCGGAACAGCAGGAAAATCTGGCCTGAAACAGCCAAACCCACGAGTACCTTTTTTCCTTCCAACGGAATAATCCTCAAACTCCCATGAATAACAAAGCACGGCGATATAAAACGATTAGGTTTACGCAATTACATTCCCGTTACTGATTCAATTGCTCGTCTTCCCCAAACCCCCTTGTAATTTGGTGTTTTCCTCAGCTCGGTTTATGATTCGGGGCTGTTTCTTGTCACCCTATTGTCAACACTGCTGGGCTGAGACCATGGCACACATAACAGAGGAGCACCGCAGCGTGCTTGACGGGGTTAAGATCCACGTACGACGGTGATTGGCTGGCGGGAGCGGTGCCGGGCGTTTTGATTGGACGGCGTGCGATGTCAATCACAGCGGAGGGAAATGAGGCTCTGAATCCGTCGGTTAGGTGGAGGCGAAGGGACAAGGAAAGAGATCGGGGTTTGTGCCGTGTGTGCGCGCGCGGAGTCTCCGGGACACAGCGTGCTGGAATGAGGCTAAACCTGTCCGAGGCCCAGCCCTTCGCCTCCACACTTTCTACAGGCACGCTGACGGCCGATTTGACGCCGCCTTTACTGTACTTTTATTTTATTTTTTAGCCCGCTTCAGCGCCGAAGCAGCGCTGCGTGAAGGGAGAGTGGCTCCCTATGCAAGCCCAGATATTACAGATGGATACCTTAGCAGGAAACAGAGTTACATAACTAAATGTAGGTTTACTATGAATATAGCTACGTCCATGGGCGTGCATTTAGGGGGGGTGAATGGTGGGCAACGTGTTAACTTCATTCATGTTCAAGACTGGAGAGAAAAACTATAATACACTATTATCCTCACCATGGAGGCAATATGGACTCAGTGTTACATGAATATTATGCATATGGATTATAATTACTAATGCATTAACATGTAAGCAGCTCTTAATGTTATACTCCGTACTTGTATAGACTACTCAAAGCGTTTTTACATTACTTCTGCATTCACACACATTCACTCACTGAGCCGAAGCGCTCAAACGGAACTAACATTCACACACATTCATACACTGGCGGAACAGCCAGAACCCCGAAGGCAATTCCGGGTTCAGTGTCTTGCCCAAGGACACTTCCCGGGGGAGCCGCCCCTGTGGCTGCCTGTGGTGGGAGATAGGGGAGAGCCGGGACGAATGAAACACTTTTCAGATATACGTCATTTTAAAATATAACGTTACAGACAGAAATCTGTTGTTGTCATCAACAACTCACACGTGTGTTCTATAAATACCAGGTGTTATCTTGTTAAAATGCGGAACGACTTCAGTATAATTTCACTTTAAAGGAAAGGTGCGCATTGTTTCATTCGTCCCTACTGTGCGGGCAGAAGAAACACAACGATATACATTTAAATAGTTTAAGTTATTCTTGTTTTTCTTTAGAAAGCTTGACACTGCCCTTCTTAATACGTAATTGCAAACTCATTATGTCCTTTTTCTTAATAAAAATAGTATAAATATACCATAGCTAGCTAACTAGAAAATCTAATAGCTAAGGAACATTTGGATCAGATATCGGCTCCCCTTTTTTATGCACATCTGCAGCCTGTTTTCCTGCTCTACTGTGAAGACCCTGTTATTTGGCTGTGAGCATCCTGGTCCAGCCTGGTGGTCTTTCAATCGTCCCGTCAGTGACTCCTGACGTTTAAACTTCATTAGCTTCTAAACTGTAAAACTTTGACATTTAAAACTTCAGGATGTGTTAAAGTAACTAACTAATCTTTTATGTGATCATGACCACGGCACATAGAACAATAAACACAACTCGTCATTAAAAAAAATAGATCTCTTAAGTGAATTTACTTTCCGTGATTGAAAACAGCTTCTTTCATATAACTCCGTGAAAGTGTGACGGATCCACCTGAATTTTCCCTGTTCTGTTAAGTACTGTGGACTGTGTGTGCTGAGGTAGTTTGGCAAATCAGACTTGTTTGGGCTCCGAGAGAATCGCTGTGTTTCATTCGTCCCGGCTCTCCCCTACTTAAACGTTTTATAAAGTGTTTGCTGCTTTAACTTACTGTATAAAAATCACCATAATGTGCAAAGTAACTAGTTCTACCAGTGTTTGGGGAGTAACTAGTTACATGTAATTTAGTTACGACAGGCGTCTGATTGGGCCTAGACTTTTACGGCGCAGGATGGGCAACGTGTTCCCTGCACTCGTGTTGGAGAGAAAAAATTATATATGTTACTATAATGCACTTTTATACTCACCATGGAGGCAATAACAGAATCTGAATTACTTCACTGATCCCTGAGGAGAGTTGTTTGTGTTACAATTGCTCACTTTGTGTGTCCAGATATTGAGGAATAGAAATAATAATAGAAAGCAGGTAAGTAGAAAATATAATGAAATATAAAAATCTAAATATAAAGGAGTGTGTACATTGTTTTACAATATTAACAGGAATGTAATGATAAATAGTAGTAATGAATTAGATATTAATAGGAATAATGAGTACAGGTGGAGCTGACGTGGAAAAAGAAGCAAATTTAAATATAAATATAAGGAGTGTAGATGTATACAGTATTTTACAGTATTAACATTAAGTGGCATAATAAATAACAGTAGTGACTTAAATACTAATAGCAACAATGAGTACTGGTAGAGTTGATGTGGAATGGATATAATCCTTAAAAACAACAGTACTGGGACAGGCACCACGGTATTTATACGACATTCATAGAATTCAGATCCTTGATCATTATGCATATGGATTATTATTACTGATGCATTGACATGTCAGCAGCTTCTTAATGTATCAGACTGTGGTGGAGATACTTAAACGTTTTTAACTTACTGTATAACAATCATATACAGTAAGTAGATTCACTATATACTCTGTTATATTGTGACAAATAAACGTATCTACCTATCATAGTGTGCATAAAGTAATTATCAGTGTTAGGGAGTAACTAGTTACTAGTTACGACAGGCGTCTAATTGAGAGTAGGCTGTTAATTGAAGTTTTACGGTCTACAGAGCCATTAAAATGAGCTCCACTTGTACCAGCTGCAACATTAAAGTGATGTTTACACATGAATGCATCAATAATAGTAACAATAAACTATAATCCGGCAATAAATATTATTCTGAAATGGGACATTCTGCATTATGAGTACTGTTTCTTTTCACTGGAATGTTTTTGTACTTGTACTTAAGTAAAAGTAAGGGTTAAGCTCAACGCACAACGGCGATTGGCTGGTGGGAGCGGTGCCGGGTGTATATATGCGTTTGGATTAGCTTTTCTGACGCATTAACATGGGATTAAATAACAATAACAATAAATATTGTTGTGCCATCGCAGGCTGTGTAATCACATATTTTATGACTCTCTTAAATGTTTTGATACTTTTGTCAAATCTGTTCCCGACATAAGCATTACTATATGATATATTTCCAATTAGAAAAATGTAATTGAACACACATTACTTCCTCTTTTCAGTGAGATACTTTTCAGATTTTGGATTATTTTTTCAATTCAATATTGAGATGACCTAGAGACCCTAATTTTGGATGGCGGCCACATATATTGAGAAAAAATATGTTTTTAGAAGAGAAATCTTGAAAGAATGGCCCAGTCCAAAATATGATTTGATTTTTCATCAAATCACCAACAGCATCAAGACTGACTCTTCACATCATTTTCTACACACTACTGTGAAGTTTTACCTCTGATTTTACATAATATTGTTTTGCATTTGATTGTTATTATATTAGTGAACATTTCTTAGAGGTCTTATGAGTTTTTTCTCACTTCCATGCATGTATTAAAGTGTGTTTTGGAAGATAAATGACTTTTTGAGACTATTATTTTCATATTGGACTGAATTGGTTTCCATTTGTTCATTGAAACCAGTTGAGTCTTTTTATAATGTATATAAGTAATAATTTTTGGATAAACTCTGACCGACTGCCTCACCGATACACAAACCTGAATGCAAACCAACTTTGCTCATCATCGGAATCCCTCCCAAAAAACAGCTTCAGCCTCTCCATCAACAACTCTACCCTGTCTCCATCCCCGCAGATCTGCAACCTCAGAGAACCTAACCCTAACCATCTCACTGCCTTCTTCCACCTCAGAAAACTTTGCCCGTCTCCGCCCATCACTCACCTTCTCTGCTGCCGAAACCCTGATCCACGCCTTCATCACATCCCGAATCGACCACTCCAGTAGCATCCTCTATGCTTCATCTGTCAAAGCCCCAAATAAACTTCAATGCATCCAAAACTCTGCTGCCCGCCTCCTCAACCACACCCTCACCCGTGACCACATCACATGGCTCCCTGTTTCCCAAAGCATTCAGTACAAAATCCTCCTCCTCACCCACAAAGCCCGCCGTAACCAGGCCCCTTCCTACTACAATGTATTATAGTGTAAATACACAATCATCAACACAATGCAACTAATAACTAACAATTTATCGACTAACAATAAGCTGTGGTGGAGATACCTGAACATTTTGTATACTGCTGTGTTACATCAGGTGAAGCAGTTGAGGCGAGTTGAGGTTCAAAAGAGGCTTTTAATGAAAACATAGACTCCACTTTCTAACCTCATGGCCCAAATATAAAAAACTAAGACAAAAACACTTTGCAAACATTTACAAAATATAACATGAAGTCGAATTCATATCAGACACACAGAAACGAAATGCCCAAATGTGAAATAATTGCTGCAAAATATGTCTCCTCATGCCATGAAGTGAGGACAACCAGTGGAACCTCAGACTGATAAATAATTGTATACATTTTTAAATTATTATTATTTTGATTGTTTGATATTTTAATAATTGTTTTGTTTTTACATTTGATACTTATTTCTTTTTTTAAAAAGTATTATAATTATTTTTAATCAATTAATTATTTCTAAAAATAATAATATACACACACGTTACTGTTTCATTTATTTATTTTATTTTAATTTTTTCATATATTTAAATTTTTTTAACACACACGCACATAAACACGCTTACCAGTTTATTTATTTTATTTTTTATATTTTTATTTTTTTTAACACACACACACACACACACACGCTTACTGTTTTATTTATTTTTTTTTAGTAGTTTTTTTTTTTTAACACAAACACACCTACGCTTTAATTACTTGTGTAAAAAAATGCTTGGGGTTGCTTGTTCTGATGTAGCTTCTACGAAGCTTTGGCAATATTGTTGTTACACATTCATACCAATAAAGCTAATTTGAATTGAAATGAGTGGAATACTGCTGATTATCCAGAACTGGTCTGCAGGGTCGAAGACAGCTTGTTTGAAGTGAGGTCCAGTTATGGTGGCCTTGGCGTGGCAAACGGAAATCCCAGGCACACTGGAGTGAGAACAACAGTCTGGCGCAGACAGTCAGGAGCACAGAATATTTAAGCCAAGGCTTGATTGGCAGATTGTCAGCAGCTGTGCCGGAGAGTCAGGAACCTGGGAAGACCACACCCACACTAACAAGGCTGGTCACGGATAGACCGTGACACTGCTGATGGTCAAACTTCCGGTATTATAATATTCATCATAATGTGCAAAGTAACTAGTAACTATAGACGGCAAATACCTAGCGAAGTAAAAATTACAATATTTCTTATTTAGAAGTCTAAAGTAGCGTAAAACTATTCAAGTTATGTAAAAAACAAAATACCTCAGATTATGAGATACCTCATAATGATAATCTTTATTTTATAGAGCATGCTGTGGATGTGGGTTGATCACCCAAACGCAGGAGGCACGGCAGAGGAGGACGGTCCAAAAGGATGATTTATTAAACAAACAAAAAGCGAGCACACTTACATACTGAGTGGCCGAGTCCAGAAAAAATGAAATGAGAAACGAAACAAAAATCCAACATCAGGTAATCCAAAACAGAAAGACGAAACACTGAACGAGAGCAGGGGAAAACAGAGAGACCGACATGCAGAGGGATTACTGCGGTAACAGACACAACACAGGTCACTGAACACTAAACACAGGCCGTATCACAAGATGTAACAGATCAGAAATAAACTAACTCAGACACGAGCAGACTAAACTAAAATAACGCAGACAAGGAACCTGAAGTAAAAACCAAAACATGAACCAAGGCGCAGGACTGGGAACAAAGACAAAGAACTAAAACGCAGGACCAAGAGCTAAGAAAAAAGGAGATAAACTACCAAGGACAAGGAACGAGAGAGAGAGAGAGACAGGCAAACAGAAGGACACATGAACCAATGGCAAAAACTCAGAAACTCACAGGGAAAAAATACAACTCATAACAGAAACAGATAAAAAAAGGAATAAAAATACAGTTAAAAGAAAAGAAACATGTCAACTAAAATCAGGAAGGGATTTTCTATAAAATTATGTTTTAAGAAGGGAATAAATGGAATTCACTGACTCAGCAGACCTGATTTCTGTTCCAGAGCACTTGCATAAACATAAGCAGTATTAAAACCTCTATTCTAAAAACTCTCACTTAAAATTACAGACCTTCTTCTAAACTCTGGTGGCGTCACTGCTCTACCTGGTGCACAATATTATATCACTACTTTACATTTTCATCTATGTGCAATTTAAATTGGAGGTAGCTTCGGCATAGCTGTTCACTCAAGTACTGTATTCACAATTTTACCTAACTTGTACCTCTACATGTGTTTAACAACTTTAGTTACCTTGCAGATTCAGATAAATAATACAAAATAAAATCGACAATTAAATTATGGTGTGATATTATAGATTCTTTATTGATTCCAGGGGAGGAAATCACAAGCTACCCAGCAGATAAAGTATACAGTCTTTAAAGTGAGCTGCACCTTCACAGATGAATGAATCAATAATTAAAATCCGGTTATAAGTAATATTCTGAATGAGTAGTGTTACTTTTGGTACTTTTGATTCTAATACTTCTACTTCAGTAAACGAGTTCTTCTTCCACCCCTGCAGAGCGAGCTCCTGCTCCAAAGACACGAAAAGGTTAAATTCATGAGTTAAAAACAAAACGTCAGTAAGTAAAAACTCGCCGAGGAGATCGCTGCTTCACCACACTGAGAATCTTTAACGTCTGTCTCTCGCGACGGAGCTCGGTGAACGGTCTCAATCACTGCAGGATTTCTCCTGAGACCACACGGTGCGATCCGCATGTGACGCCGTGACAACATCCGGCAGATTGAATCACATCGGCTTTAAAGCAACATTATGTACTAACTCGATCTGAAAATAATTTTTTAATTAAAAAAAAAGATTTTTGTAATTTTATTTTGTTTTATATATTTTTATTTTTTAACACACACGCTTATTGTTTTATTAATTTATTAATTTTATTTTTTTAACAAAAACACACATACGATTTGATTTATGCTTTAATTTCTTGTTTAATGAAATGTATGTATGTATTATTCTTATGTACTATGTTTGATGCTTTGGCAATATTGTTACACATTCATGCCAATAAAGCTAATTTAAATTTAATAAGAGCTTCTAAATCAATTTGATGCTACACTGATCGTAACAGATTGTAATCAGAGTGAATGGCGCCTCTGTCATTGCCACTCCGGCCCGGTCTGTCGCAACAACAGCGCAGTGCTTTACAGCAACACGACTCTTCAGCCAGTTATAAGAAGAAGAAAAAAGAAAATAATGTACAAAGTAAGTTCTTTGGAAGAAGCTAGCTCGGTATTCTCAGCGCGGATATCGCTGCAGAGGCTGTGAAGAGACCGAAGAAGAAGTGGGAGGAAGCGGGGAAGAGAAAAAGAGAGAGTGACGACCGAAGAGTAAGACGAGATTAAAAATCAGACCGGCTTTTCCTCCTTGGCGTGAGCCAACAGAGCTGAAAAGCTGCAGGACAGATGCCGAGCCGGCCTTCTAGCTGTTGGAGAAGAAGAAGGAGGACACGCAGGAAACGCGTAGGAGGAAATGCTCTGCTGCCAAGCTGACCAATGACAGTTTTGGAAGTTACATTTTTGAGAAGGTGCGAGTCAGACTATGACGTAGGTTCGACGCAGGAGTACAGTCAAGCCTGAAATTATTCACACCCCTGGCATAATTCTGACTTAAACTTACTGTCACACAGGCGTCTCCCAGAAGATATAAGACGAAGTACAAGAGGCGTCATTGTGGAAAAAATTATTACTCATCTTTTAATTACATTTGAACAAAAAGTGGCATGTCCAAAATTATTCATACCCTTTGCAAACTGTCACAGTCTATGGGAAAAACCAAAGATCTATACCATTCCACATAGTCCAAGCTGGTCTAAATCATCCTGATTACCCTGAGTCAGTGGGAACAGCTGTCTTAATCAACTCAACAGGTGAAAATCAGAAGCTCTCTGCTGTTGGTTTGTGGACAGTCATGGGTAAGACAAAGGAGCTCACCAGCCCCTTTTCCACCAAAGCATTTCGTCAGATGAGCATTGCTCATCTGGACAAAGAAGAAGACTTCTGGTCTTCTGTTTTATGGTCAAGCAAGCAAAAGCAAGCGTTTGATTGCTGTAAGCCAATAAAGGCTTTTTGATTGATTATTGAGACGGGTATGACTCCACTTTTTGTTCAAAATGTAAATAAAAGATGATTTTTTCCACAATGTATTGTACATCGTCTTCTTATCTTCGGGGAGACGCCTGTGTCATTTCTAATCAAGAAACAACTTGCTGGTTGAATAACAGTAACTTTAAGTCAGAATTTACCAGGGGTATGAAAAACTTCGGGCTTGACTGTATATCTTAAATAATAACTTATTAGCTGGCTTGCTGTGTCTTGTGTTGCTGCACTTGCTCGTTGTTTGTCTTTGTTAGACTTACTAAGTGTACAGCTGTCCTTATTTACGATAGCGGTGAAATTACACTCTAAAACTGTAGGGGCGCCAAATCACAAATCTTACATGTTGCTTTAAAGGAGAAATGTTGCAACAGAATGTCAGGACAACTTTGTGTGTTTCTTTAACAGCTTACTTTCCTGATCGAAGAGGCTGCTGTCAGTTCGTCCTGAACGATCCTGTCGGCGTGTCGGGAGATTCAAACAATCAGCGACCCGCCGCTGTACCTGGTGCGTAAACACGCACAACGTCTTTTTACCGCTATTAATCAGAAAGTTCTTTTTTATGACAAAGACCCACCTGATCTGCAGACATAACTGCACATAAGTAAAATCCACCAAACGCAGCAGATCTTACTATCAGAATCATGCGCATATTAAAGAGCAGTGAAAGTAACACAAAACTTCAGAGACAGCATTGTTATTATTGCTAATTACTCTCAAATAATCTATAATTTATTACATTGTGGAAGTAACTTGCCCAGCACTGTTGGGGCGGCGGTTTCTGAGGCAGGCAGGCAGCTTAAATAAGGCACCTTATTTCCAATGAATGCTAAGAGAGGAATCAGCTGAGCTGTCAGCTGATGTGGCTGGCCTTATGGCCCTCAGTTTTCATACTAAGCATGTAAAATACATTTAGATTCACAGTGGCCTGTTTTTATCAGGTAGCATTCGAGAGGTAAGTCTACTTTACTGATTTGTACCAACAGGTGAGCGCAGGACGTGGTCGTCAGTCAAACCGCCACTGGCAATCACACAAAGAGAGAAAACTAAATCTTTTTCCAAATATGTAAAGTTTTGTTTTTTTCTGAGATCTTCCTGAAGCTGCTCTGCGAAGTTTTATTCGTGTTCACTGTCGGGAAAAAAACTGAGCTCATTCAAAAATCAAAGGGTTTAATTTGACTCTTCGGGTGTATTCAAGCTTCACTTTCCCAGCATCAACGTACGTCAGCTTACAACTGATATGTGGCGCAGGATCGAGACAAGTTCACATATGTTCACAATCTGAGTCTGGATATCTGAATCTGGATCAGGGGAAACACAGGCTTTAATGCACGGAGAACCCTCTGCAGTCAGAATGCGATCGGATGCACCGGGCTACATCTGGAGCCCCCCCCCCCTCACCCTGCACGTTTTCACCAGCTCTATCTAACTCATTTGCACACTGAGATCTGATCACAATGTAGCAGAACTGAGATAAAACGATGGCTTATTAACACCTGGTGTGAAGGGTTTCCTCTCCTGGGGGACAGCGTACACGATATTCTTTATGTACAGAAGAGTTTAGAGGAAACCTCCAGCTGACATGTGATTTCTTTCTGTAAAGTCTGATTCAGTATTTTGATTCAGTTTCTCGGCTCTGCTGCTTCTTTTCTCGCTGGTAGCCGTGCTTTTTATGCGGCCTGGATTTGACTCTCAAAGCTGATTCGCTCTTCATGGTCTCCCGTTTCCCCCTCGCGAGCTCCTCCCCTCCTGGTTTCCACAGTAACAGCTGAGCGTCCTCTCCCCCGGTGATCAGAGCCTCCCCCGCTGCGTCCCACAGAAAGCAGCGCACCGTGGAGGCGTGGCCGCCCACGAGGCTCCTCAGCAGACGAAGCCCCCCGCCGTCACACTCCATCAGGTGGAGATCCCCGCCTTTCGTCCCTCCGACCACCAGCAGCTTCTGAGCCTCCTCCAGCCACCTCCCCCCCACCAGGTAATCCACGCCTCTCCCGTCACCCAGCAGAGTCAGGCTGCGAGCGTCAGAGCTGCTGAAAACGGTAAGAGGCTCCTCCGTGTCCAGCTGACCCAGATCCCACAGGTGCAGCCCCTCGTCGTGGCTGAGGCACAGCAGCTGGGTGTAATCTGCTCCAGACCAGCACACCGAGCCGGCGGACGAGTCGCTGTTACAGGTGGCCAGCAGCGCGTCCTCCTCCGCCCCCCGGCTCAGGTCAAACACATTAACAAGACCATCTGTGGAGCTGGACGCCAGGCGGTCTTTGTCTTGAGGGTGGAAGCGCACCTGAGTGATGTCGTCGCTGTGCGACTCAGAATACACCCCAAGAAGACCACCGCCGGGCTTCCTGACGTCCCAGAACACCAGGAAGCTGTCCTCATCGTTCACCTGCTCGGTGCCAGCACACAGGAGCGAGTCGCTGCAGCTCAGGTCGGCGCTGCAGTAGCTGTGTGACGGGTCGCTTTTAAACACCTGGGCTGCCTCTGTCCCGGGGCGCCGGACGTCCCACCCCCGGACTGTCCCATCGGCAGAACCAGAGTAGAGGAGGTCAGGGGAGGTGTGGGAGAAAACAACCCCACAGAGCGGCCCTCTGTGGCCCCGGTACTCTCCCAGCAGGTTCAGCGTGTCCTTGTTGTGAAGGTGGACGGTGAAGTTGGAGCAGGACACGGCCAGCAGCCCGCTCGTCGGCTGCAGGGCGACGTCCAGCAGGTAGGTGGGCTCCTCCGGGCGAGACCGCAGAGCGATGGACAGATCGTTGAGCTTCTCTTCCAAACCCTCCATGGCGGGATAACTCAACTAAACAGGAAGAAGAAAAAATATCACAAATTTAAAGCTGCGTTTCGGAAAGCCACTTTTCTCCAACAAGACTCCATTCAAAATCCTAAAGCTTTTTAGTTTCCTTGCTTATTGGTCATGGTTATGTGCACATTACGAGACAACTTTTGATGTTTTATGAATCAATAGAAACCATTTTGCAAATCGGCATGAAGTCAGTACAACAATTAATGATAATTCAAGTATATTTACCACTATTCAGCTCGTTATTCCCACCGTCTCCTTCCACCGAAATGTAATGCAATGTAGGAATTTATCAGTGTCGTTTGGTGGACGTGACTGATGCCGAATTAGGCAGAGTAGCATGTCGATTTGTAAAAAGTTATAAGTCGTTTTATTCATATTTGCCATGACACGAAGAAACATAAAACATACATTTCAGTGGAGTCTGGTGTGGGCTTTGTTGCCTTTGAGAGATTTGAGCAGGAATCGGGTCACAGTCATTATTTAAATCGGCCCCTGTGTTTGCGCGTTATGTCATCTTATTAATGTGTTATGTGGTGTTAATTTCCAACCTTACCTACTCGCTAGAAATTCCCACAAATTAGGGGAAAACATCCGTTAACTTTGTAGGAATAACTTGGACGCGTCTGTCGCCATTTTGGACAAAACGCCGCAATAAAAACGGACGATAATTACGATAATAACTATTTCAACATTAACGTTAATCAGAAAACTCAAAAAAGCACCGAAAACGTCCCCACGACACTTCGACTCCAAACACGCATGGATAAAATACACTGCGTCACAATATTTACAGCCGGGTCGAAACTTCCCCTACATAAATGGTTCCGCTTTAGCGAATAGAAATCCTCCCCAACTTTGAAATTAATAATACGTCGATTAATTAAGAATTTAACTTCTCCGCATGTATATTAAAAAAATATTGACTTTGTTTTCATTTGAGTTGAAACTAATGAAAGGACAATTCATATAATTTATACACTGGGTTCATCTTATTCTTTTATGCTTTAATAACAATTAGAAATGATTTGCTTACTTCACTGTAAAGGGATTTACATGTTCAAATACTTAGATGTTAAATGTCCTCTGTAGGGCTACATACATATATGTGCAGTATATTTGGCACATATCAAAAGAAAACTGAACAGTCAACACAAGGGACATGGATATTAGAACTTAAAGTATTTTAAAACTCTTCAAGATGTCTCGATAGTATTATACATGTATAATATTTAGTAAAAATATTGAATTTAAACCAGATTGATTTTGTTACCACGAAAAACATTTAAAAAAGCATTTGCACCATCATGGGAAACTAAAACTCTCCACTAAAATCAGATGAATAAAAAACATTGCTCAACAGCAAATGCAAAAAGTCCTTTACTATAAAATAAACTGATGCCATCTGGGCCAAACCTCAGCATTAGTATTAAATATAAATCTTTCAGCCTATTTAATCATCCTGGAGCTCAGGTCGGGTGTGAGTCCTCGGTTGTCCAGCAGGTGGGAGCAGCAGCTCTCTAAGTGAAGCTGACCCAGATCTGAAGGGCCGCAGAAACGGCTGAATGAATCCTCAGTCTGGACCTGGGGAGGCTTTTACTCTCGTTTCAGGTTTAGAGAGACAGGAGAGAAGCCTCTTCATTATGGGTCCCTTAACTGGGACTCATACACTTGCCTTTATGTTGATGTTGAATGCACACTGTCCTATTTTCTTTGGAATTAAAGCTAATTAAACGTGTAAATTCTCAATGAGCTGCAGAGACCCACAAAACTGCAGTGATATTACTTATTGTTTTGTTTTTTACTGCTGACGGTGAATAATAACGTCTGAGCCTGGAAACACAAAGCGGTGAGGAGGTGTAATCAGTGTGTTCATGCATTAGATTACTGTAACTCGCTCTTCACCTGGCTGAGCGAGTCGTCTCCACCCGAACACTGCTGCAAGGCTGCTGACCAGGTCCAGCAGGATCACATCACTCATCCTGTCACCGTTACATTGGCCCCCCGGTCAGGTCCTGCATGGTCAGGCACCTGTGTACATTTCCAACCTGCTTCACTTGGGTCTTCAAACCAGGGCTTTCTGTTCATCACGCTCAGTTGAAAACAAAAGGTGACCGTGCATTTCATGTGTTGGCTCCGACACTGCCGAACGCTCTGGCCTTGGACCTGCGTTCTGCCGTCTCTGCTGGTGCCAAAAAACCCTTTTTTATTTAAGCAGGCCTTTATCTTGCCAACAAGCTATTTACGCTAACCTGTGTGTTTTAATCTTTTTTATGTCAGGTGGCGAGGCTTTAATGTCATGTGACGTTTTGCAGCGCCGGCGAAAGTCGGACACAATTTCTAACCAGTATGCCGTAATTTAAGTCCAGCATGCGTCAGCGCTGCGCCAAGACGGCGGCCTGCGACCAGCGGCTCTATTGACACACAGAAACTACTGTTTTTGGACTGAAAACAGCGAAAGCAACAAGTAAGTAAGTCACCGGTTGTGACTGTAAAGGTATATTGCTGCATTTGTTGTTATCAGTCGGCAAATTACTCGGTGAGTTTTGTGAGTTGAGTGATTTAAGCCGCACAGAGCTGGAGCTGAGCTTTCTTTAAAGTGGTCGGACTGCTGTGTGGGATGAGAGGAGAGATATGTGGAAGGCGTCTTGTGCAGCCATGTCCAGTGATCACAGATTTATGTTATGCTCGGAGTTTGATGTGGATAAAAATGGTGGGTTTGAGATGCTGGTTGAGCCTCATGGCTTCACGGAGCTGTGCGGCAAAGGGGGACAAAATAATCTGATCGTCCACTAATTTCCCATTCACATTTTAGGGGCAAAAACAGATCGTCCTGCCCTTTTTAAAGCTCTGTACTATTTATTCATTACACTCCTGTCACATACTGTACATATGTCCACACACAGTATTTATATTTTCTTTTCTCTACTTTCTGATGCCTTGTTTTCATCACCTTCATCACCTTTTGAAAGCACTAGCTAAAAGTTCTGAAAATAATCTTGCAGCAAGAAACATGAAGTTCCTTTCATTTAATAGATAAATATAGACGAAACAGCCTTGTCCAAAAAAAATAATGTATATTAAAACAAACAAGCTAACTGCCTTATATTCTATATTTTTCTATTCTGAATTGTCATCAGCCACATGAATTTTGTTTCCCTTCATATAAATTAAGACTTCAAATTGGTGCAGAAAATGTTTAATGCTCAAAATCTTCCCCATCTTATAGAATATTTCATCAATGAATATTTCTTCCAAATAGTATTGGAGTATCTTGTCTTGTTCACGTGACTCCAATATTGTGCACCATCAACGTCACACCCCTTATTGAGCCCGTAAATGTCCTCGCCACTTTTCCACACAAACTGTCGCCCCTGCTCGTTTGGCAACGTGAGCAACTGTAACGAAACAATTTCCCCTCAGAGATCCAATAAGTTTGTCTCATTCTGTTTCTCTAAACCCAGGGACAACATTTTATTCTCAACGTGTCCTTTATCTTAAAATAATGTGTTTTAAGCATGTCAAGCTCTTACAAGTGTTTTGTTACAAACGTAATCTAGATTTTTTTTCTGCCCAGCAAAATATAAATGACAAAATCCTTAGGCAGGTTTCTTCACCACATTAAACTGCTGCTGTCTATCCGTGTGCGACGCCAAACTGACCTCGCACTCCAGTAACCCTCTCCTGTTTTTTTCTGTCTCTCTGTAAGTTCATGAACTGAAGTCATAATCCCTCAGGAGGGAGGGAGCACATTTTGCTTCTTGCTCATTTTAAATGTGTCTTCACCTTCTTTAACTGGCCAAGGCTGAATTCAGATCTGTTGACAAAGGCAGGAAAAAGGAGTGAGAGGAGTAAGTGGAGAGCGAAACAGGAAAGGAAGATGGGTTTCAAGTGATGCCAGCCAGACGAAAGCTACAGATGAGAAGCGTCGCGTTGGATGATAGTTGTTGCATTAGGTCGGAAAGTTTTTTGGAGGAAACTTGGAGACCTGCGGTCGATTAGGATACGGGATGGAGCGGGATGGTTATCGTAAAGTAGGAGGTTGAAAAGGTACATTTACTATGGTCATTGTGCGCATTGGTCAAGAAACTTGGAATATCCTCTGAACAATGTTTTTTTTCTTCTGATTTAAATGATGCATTTGTCAACATAATCAGGAAAAAAAGACACAAGTTGTTCAATCTGAAAGAAAACAAAGATTAGAAACTAAACTCACATGTCCATTTCAAGGAAATAAGAAAAGACAAACATCTAAGCTAAGTTTTTCATAAACATGGATCAAAACTAAAGAGTAAATTAAACTTTTCTTACCAGAACTGCTGCCCCATGTGGACGTGAAAGAGCGAGTGAAAGGGAGTGCAGGCCTTAAACAGTGTGAACTCAGTCAAGTCAGTTAGGAGGAAAGGTAAAAATAAAGACAAATTCAGGATCTTTACAATTATCTGAGTGTGTGTCAAGGTGACAGAAAGATGAAGCTGTGAGGATCAATAAGTATGAAGATCACAGCAGTTTGAACTGCTTTCCAGTCAGTTCACATGTTAAGAGAAAAGGAGGGATAAGTACCGCAAATTATTCAGTGTTTTACCTTTGCCAGGAAGAATATATTTAGATTTATGTTACAGGCCGTACGAAAGAGCTCCACTGAGGTGCTTCTGCTGTCAGGAACATGGAGAGGAGACACAAGATGTGGGATGAACAGCTGTAAAAGAAGAGTGTGAAGAAGAGCAGGAGCAAATAAAGTGTCTCTACACTGAGCGGGAAAAGCCTCATGCAAGAAATTAAAGGGAGTAAAATCAGAGCAGAAGAGGGTCTGTCATGTGCTGCAGCTACCAAGAGGACGGAAAGAAAGGAGGAAAGAGTGGAAAAGAAACGGGAGCCAAAAAGGAACGGAGAGGATCCGAATATGATCTGCAGGGACAAGAAGCCATTTCTGGCATTTATTGTTGCTGTGGTGGTGAATCGTGCTGTTGAATTAAAGAGCAAGTCAGAGAGGATGCTGCAGGCAGATTCTTGGACACTTTGCAGGAGAAGAGTTCACACTGAGGGAAGGTTTTACAGCAACTCACACAACCCAGTCATAAAACTGACAAATGTATTGAATGAGAGTCCTTTGGGTGGTCGATGTAAATTGTTTGCGCTGGGAAAACTATTTAATACAGTAGGTGGCAAATATTTAGATGCCAACAGCCGTAAAACCTCAAAAAAGAAGAACTCATACGTTTGCACCGTCTCCCGTCTTTGCATTGACTTTACATGTAACTGCACCTCCAAGAGCTGCTTCACATTAAGTCTTAAAACAGAAACCTACATCTGCCTTTGCTCCCAAGTGAAGATAGCACATCTTTATTTGCACAACCACAAGAGGTCACTGGTCAGGAAAGTGGGAATGTCGGGCTACTGAAGTGTGGAGCAAAGATTAACTATCAAAAAGGTGAAACCAAAGACACTGGCGGAGATTAAAACTGTCGCCTCCATGTCAGGCTCAGCAGGTGTCTTCAGTCCAGCCTGAGTGACTCAGTCATTTCCACTGAAACATTCACAGACGTTTAACCACAGTCCTGTCTGCTTTCACTTCTGCTGACACGTCACTGGGCAGAAGAAGAACAGAAAACAAAGAGAAATGTCTTTAATGTTCAGGCCAGCAGCAGCAGCTGCTGCGCGTCTCCTCGGCTGCAGCCGGGCAGCTTTTGGCAGAGCGACGTGGAAAACTGGCCGTCCTGTCACCCACGACGAAGAGCAGCTCTGCAGAGGGAGAAAGGAAAACACTGAAGAGAAGCCATTAAAAAACCCTTGTGGGCTTATTCAAACACGATTAGACAGAGGAGCAGCACACATGTGCTCTGTACCACGTTAGAGGAGGGCAACAACATTTTATTTAAGCCCAGAGTCGCCCAAAGATTGTAAATAAGCCGCCTGAGGAGCTCAGCATGGGAAGGACAAAATAACACAAACACTCCAAGCTCCTGAACTTTGAAGTAACGTCTGTGATGATTTTCACCAGACTGTTTCTTGTGTGCTGCTTTCTTCTTTCACCACTGCGCAAAACCAACAGACAGCGAGCACGTCAGCGGTGACGTTTAAACATTGCAAAGTGTAAAAAACCTAACTGACTAACAGGGATCCATGTTTGAGTGTAAAGATAAAGACAAGTGAAATTGACAGATTATTAGATATATTTTAGCCAACAAATAGGTACTAAGGTTTGGCCCTTTGTTAGCTAACTCAGCTGAGGTGTCCAACAGAAGCAAAAATAATAAAATTAATATTTAATTATACAATTTAATTACACTGCTCACAAAAATTGAGGGAAAAACATCAGATTTCGATGAACGAAATAGTTCAAAATCTTTACTGCACTTTTTACAATTTATTGAGAACAAACAGAAACCAATGATGGAACTCTTGGGCATCTCTCTGGAAATTCCTGCGCTTGTCATTCAGGGGAATCAATTTAACGTTACACACTTCCTGACAGCTATTTCAGAACTTTTGAAATAGCCATCGGGAAATGTGTGATTGGCTTCCCCTGAATCTCTTCATAACAAGTAAAAAAAGACACAAAAGAAGACCCAGTGTTTCCGTACTTATTTACATTTTTATAGGATTCTATCAGAAACCAAATTTGAGATTCTACCAACTGCAAATAATTACTATCCTTTGATTTTAAGAATGTGTGGGATTATAACAAAATTCGAAATCCGATCAAATCTCAAATAAATCATTGAAATATCATTATGATAAATTTAGGATTTTACCAAAATTTGGTGGAATCTACTACTAAACGTTTGATCGTAAAAAAACATTTTTAGGATTATCTCCACAAAAAAAATTATGCAAGATTCTACAAAATTTGATATCTCAAATTTTTTTACTGAGCACTTCACCAAATCCTGGGATTATAACACATTTAACTGCCAAATTCCTGGATGAAATTTTTGTTATTTTTTCTCAACTTATTGGAATATTGCACAAAGTTTAATAGTGACTAAACCTAACTGTCCCAAAAATCTGCTTTTCCGAAGCGAGGACGCGTCTTTTATCATCATTATCATCACTGTCAGGAAGTTTGGTTTAATCTCATTTATCAATCCCAGGACGGCTGCTCCGTCTGCAGGGGAAACTTCCTCCTGCCGGGATGTAAATACCACAGCCGACATGTGTTTTAATACTCAAACCCTTTCCTGTTTGTCCCTGATAAAAAGTTGGCTGCAGGTCACAAAATGAGCTTGGGACGTTATACTCTGTGTGTTTAAACCGAACTCCTCTAACTCTCCAGAACTTTTCAGGACCAGGAACTGACCGTGTTTGGTCTTCAAGCTTCTTTGGACTACGCAGACATACAGAAGCATTTTAAGATGCACATTAACTGATGGAAAAGCATTTTTATTTATACACATATTTTAGATGTCAAAATGACTAGTTGGTGCAAAAAGACTGAAAGTCGTCCAGGTCGTAGTTTCAAATCAAGTAGACTTGAAGACTTAGTTCTCATCTTCAAACAAGTTCAGTTGCCCTTTATTTGAACCTTCTTTGGATTGTCGGTACAAAAAGTTTTGAATCTGTGCAGTAGATGCGTGCAGTTTGAACCGGCTGCAGCTTATTACTTCGGGGCAATTGCGCTCGTCAAAATGGCGTCCGCAAAAAGTGCTTCTTTTTGCCATCGACAGGCTCAGACTGTTGTACCAGGATCCCTACGAGGGACTCCCGGGGTGAGTTCAGCGCCGACAAGACGCAGCAAAATGTTTTTGTGCCTGGACACCCAGCTGTGAACGCGAGCGCACTGCGTTTCCCTGCCTTTTTAACACCGTTGCATTTGCAAAGTTGTCGCAGCTGATTTGGTAACACCTGTAGTGNGCGGAAGAGGATTGGGACCACAAATGTTTTTGATGACTCAAAAAAATTTCACATGTGGCCCTAATCCTCTTCCGCACACCTGTGACACGACCACCAAACAGAAGAAAACATAACCTCGAAGGCCGTTGCGGAACGTCGCAACGAGACAAGTCGTTCAGTCCTAAAACGTTGCAAACTGGTGCAAAACCCCCGGTGACACCCTGTTTTTAACAGGAAGCTGAAGTCTCGCTCTGAAATCTCGTGAGCGGCGATTTGTTGGAGGAAGACGATGGAGGAAACGAGGGAGAGGTCAAAATGTGAGCTTTGTGTTGTTGAATATCACAAGACGTCAAAGGGTTTAAACCAAACTGCTGTAACTCTCGATGTCTCAGTCGCCCAGGTCACGGACGTCCAAGGTTAAAATCAAGGTCAACTGGACGTTTTGCCAGGCGAAGTGGAGGTAGTGCAGATGGGAGGCGAAACGTCTTCGACCAGTCCAGCTGGCCTTGATTCTAACCTTCTTTGGACCCTCTGACCCTCCGAGGACCTGAAAATGACTTCTCCGTACTACGCAGACACAAAGAAGCACTTTAAGATGGAAAAGTATTTTTATTTAATTGCTCTATTGAAAATCAGTCAACAGTGGTGACATTTGAGAGCGCACAAACGTAACTCCACCACAGGATTCACAGAAGCTGTGTTTTTGTTGAAGAATCAAAAAAAAAAAAAAAGAAGCACAACAGGGATAAACTTCCTGTTTCACTGGTTCAGCGAGGAAACCACGTTCAAATTAACGCTGCAGCAAACAGAAATAAGGGCACGAGGCGAGGGGAAGTGAAATGAGCCGGGCAGAGGAGACTCCTCGTCCTGACCAATCACAGCCTGACGAGCGCTCGGGTGAAGCTGCTCAGTTTGCGTTTCTGTTTTGTAAAAGTCTGACCAAATGTGAGCAGGATGGGCCGAAGTTCAGGTTTAAATGTGATGAGTTCTCGCTTGGTCACAGCTTGTAAAGATTAAAGAAATAGCTGAACCAAATCGATTAATAGTCAATTAGTCGATCAAAAGAAACTGAAACTGCTGGTGGCGTTTGGAGGCGTCACCTTGGGCTACGGGAAACTGTGATTAATATGTCATGCTGTTGTCTGACCAAACAACTGGTCCATTAGTTGATAAAACAATCGACAGATCATTAAAAAATGAAAATAGTTTTTAGCTGCAGCTGTTATTTAAATACGGAAAACCAAATATGCCTTAAATAGTTTCATCTACTCGTCACAGTTGCTGGAATATTTCGCTTTTGGTATTTTTACCAACTAAATCGTACTTTTTTAAAGCAAAAAGTAAAATAATAAAAACACAAACATTTTTCTGAATTCTGATTTAAACTCAAATCGTCCTGAAATCGGCTTTAAATAAAATTTAGTTTCCTGCAATACTGAATCACAAGAGTTCCTCAGGAAGATAACGAACTCGTTTCGGACCAGCTTCACCCTTTCTGGCCGGCTCGGGGGGGAAACAGTGCATTCTGGGAACAGTGCATTCATATTAGGACAGTACCATAAACAACAACAACAACATACAAGTCAGCTTGGCTTCCTGCTGCCCTCACTGGGGCAAATCAAGACTCACGAAAAAAGTTTGTTTTCCTCTGGACTTTGTTGGTGTTAAGTTCAGAGGTGAAAGGTCACCAGCAGACGACAGCAGCACCTGAACGCCGCACCCACTGGTAAAAGAAATAAAAATAAAGGCACTTCACCCACAACTGCTGCAGTGGTTTATAAACACGAGGAGGAATGAAACGTCAGGCTTCAGTCAGAGAGATTCAGTACAAACTCTGAATATTGAAATGTACGAGACCGAACATCACTCATGTTTCTGAATAATATCCTGGTGCACTCTCAGAGGTGCTCAGCGGTCTTTAGTCACAGCTGTTCGAATCTTACTTTCCCTTCTTCATCCGCCCATTAATGTAACAGATGTGAAGCACAATCTAATCAGACAGGAGAGCTTATGAGTTGTAATCAAAACATTTTACACCAATGATGAAGATCCAGCACCGAAACGTTGCTTGTTTTTGCAAGTAAGACGGCGTGCGGGAGTGTCTTTGCAACTTTGCACCAACGTTTTAAAGCTCAGCCTTGACCTTGGAAAAAGAAACCACAAGGTCAGCAGCTGTTCTGGAGCTTTCTATCGAATCCACAGCTAGAGAAGGCGCCGTTTCCGAGCTCAAGAGGCTCATGTGGGCGAGAGGCTCCTTAAGTGTGAAGGAAAATGGTAATCTGAAAATTTCATCTTCTGAGGAAGTAATCTGATGGAAAACTCCAGAACAGCTCCTAAATGGAGCTTGCTATGTATGTCAGAGGTCACACGCCTCTGGAGCAACAAGGGGTTAAGTGTCTTGCTCATGGACACAATGGTGGGGGATTGAACCCGGGTCTCTCACACCAAAGGCACAGTCTTATCCATTGGGCCATCGCCACCCCATGGCTGGCACCAATGAGCACTGACTAACGTGTATCTTGTAATCATAATTCTTTAACCAAATTTAGGGGCTCATTTTGTTAAGTTTGTAATAACTGAGTAAGTTTAAATCTTTCAGCCACATCTCATGGTCTTCATCAGTGGACACGGTGTTGATATTTTTTAAGAATAAACCTTCATGGTCAATTTTTAAAAATAGTTTTCTTTCAATTTATACTTCTGCATCAAATCCGCGCAGTAGCCTGACCCCAAAAATCTAACTACATATGGCGGCGACGCAGTCCGTAATGTACTGCGATTGGTCGGCTTGGTCGCTTCACATTTCCTCCGACGCATTTCCTTCTTCTTTTTCTGCCTTAACCGACACAGGGTCCTACATACCATCTCCTCAGCTCCAGCTCCAGCTATCGTTTCAGTGGTGTCACAGCAGAGCGATGATGTTGTAGACTACAGAGATGGGGGTGGTGATGGCGCCGCCTTCGGTGTGAGAGACCCACGTTCAACTCCCTACTGTGACGTGTCCACCATTGTGTCCCTGAGCAAGACACTTAACCCCCAGTGGCTCCAAAGGTGTGCGACCTCTGACATTAACAGCAACTGTCAGTTAAATGAATAAATGTAAGTGTACACTCGACGCAGAAGTATAAATCTTTAGTTCGCTATAACAAGACTGAGGGTGACTGACAGTCCACTGAGCACATCTGATAAGAACTCTTTAGGAAACAGACAAAACACAAACCACTGTGCTGCTGCTGCTGTTTACAAACGCACGACTAACAATGCCAAACGGTCATATTGTCCGTGAACCCCAACAGGACGTCCTGTCTAAGTATAGAACAGTTCTTTATTCAAGGAAAGCCTGTAATTTGCACAAATGTTTGTTTCTTCCAGCTGAAGCAGAGTCGTAATTGTTGATGTGATCTACTGAAGGAACACTAGAAAAGACCGTGGGCACTTCTTTATAAAAATATAAAGCAGGCACAGGGGGGAATAAAAAGTCCAGTCCTGCAGACATCAGCCTCAGGTTTATTCATCAGAACGGCAGGAGGACAGAAAGCTGGAGTCTGTTACTCTTTCTAATAGCTGTTATCAGTAAAACCTCCTGCTATAACTTATGTATTTATGGACTTTTTTTATGGGAGGTATTGAATACCCACTCAGTTAAATACCTAAACATTCTATAAACACACAAAAAACTTAAGGATGCACCAAAACAAACAAGTTTATGTGTGGAATATCAGTGAATGCAGGTTTAAAACCACCAGCAGAGCCACCGGCTGCCCATCTGGAGATACAATATTTAAAACCTACGGGGCCAGGTGCATAAAACTCACATAAAACACACCTGAATCAAACGTTTACAAATCAATACTTGCACATTTCCCCGACTATGTTACGTCTTTGAGGCTCTACGACGTCAGTTTCTGCTACCGTTACACGCTGCCGTGATTATTTATAATGCACATATCACTAATTCATCACACGTGCGTTACAGACTTTACAAAGAGTCGCACATTAAGGCTGAAATGAACAGAAGGAAATTAAATGACAAAAATACGTCCTCGGTTGGTGTTTTATAAAGCTTCGTGTCATCTGCAGAGAAATCACGCACACTCAGTGAAGCTGACCTAAACAAACGTTTGATTCCTTCTCTCATGTTACTTTTCCAGATCAAGACCAGTGGTTATTATTTATCACTCATTAACAATACAGGTGATTGGAATAAACAAGATTCAGTTTAGCAAAATAGCCTTGCTTTATAGGCGGGAACAGCATCTGATCCTTCAGCAGGGAGATTCATCAGACACAGGAACCCTGGGGTGGTGTTTTGACTGTAAGCCAAAATGTATAAAGTCTATAAAATTCAATATTGCTACGATACCGTGGCAAAATAGAAAAATAATGACACTTTCAGCAGAACAACTCCCTGCTGTTGCGATCAAGTCATATAAAACTTACTGATGAACGACTGTCTTGTTACTGAAGCTACACTGCAGCTGGTTTGACAAAAAAAACAACAACTATCTAGCTCTGTTGGAGGCAAAATTAGATTTGAAGAATATTGTTGAAATATTTTGAGAGAATTGTAAAGAATACCTAAACACAGTCTGCAGACCGTATGGCCTAATATTAAGAGTAATTTTATGAGAATATAAGCTGACAGATTGCTTTCACCTGCTTACCACGAGTTTCTTCAAAATATTTACACCTTATTCTAAAATCTGAGGCTGTGCGACTCCGTCTGGTTCAGCTCCCACGAGAAAGCTACAAGATTGTATTGCTTAATATACACTGAACAAAATTATTAACGCAACACTTTTTGTTTTTGCCCCCATTCATCATGAGCTGAACTCAAAGATCTAAAACTTTCTCTATGAACACAAAAGGTTTCTCTCAAATATTGATCACAAATCTCCCAGAATCTGTGTTAGTGAGCACTTCTCCCTTTGCAGAGAAAATCCATCCACCTCACAGGTGTGGCGTATCAAGATGCTGATCAGACAGTAGAGATATTGCACAGGTGGGCCTTAGGCTGGCCACAATAAAAGGCTACTTCAAAATGTGCGGTTTCTCGGGGGTCCGGAAACCAGTCAGTATCTGAAGATGAGCTTCCCTGAGACGGTTCCTGACAGTTTGTGCAGAAATTCTTTGGTTATGCAAAACGACTGTTGCAGCAGCTGTCCGGGTGGCTGGTCTCAGACGATCTTGAAGGTGAAGATGCTGGATGTGGAGGTCCTGGGTTTGTGTGGTTACACGAGGTCTGTGTTTGTGAGGCCGGTTGGATGTACTGACAAATTCTCCCTTAACGCCTGTTGAGACAGCTTATGGTAGAGAAATAAACATTCAATTAAGCTGCAACAGCTGTTTCCCTCAAAACCTGCGACATCTGTGGCATCGTGCTGTGTGATGGAACTGCAAATTTTGTTGTTTATTGTGGCCATCCTAAGGCCTTTTATTGTGGCCAGCCTCAGGCAGACCAGTGTACTACCCATGCTGTCCTATCAGCATCTTGATACGTCACACCTGTGAGGTGGATGGATTATCTCAGCAAAGTAGAAGTGCTCACTAACACAGATTTTGACAGATTTGTGAACAATATTTGAGAGAAACAGGCCTTTTGTGTTCATAGAAATAGTCTTAGATCTTTGAGTTCAGCTCCTGATGAATGGGGGCAAAAACAAAAGTGTTGCATTTATAATTTTGTTTAGTGTATTCATATATTTCTGAGCTATATCGTCATCCTCCCTCTGTCTCTCCACCACCTCCTCCCTCCTGATAAGAGCAGAAGAAGCTCTCCTCTGTAACAGGAAGCGGATGCAAGCCATCGACAGCATCTCAGCAGCGACAGGAAGTGAGTTTACAGTGTGAAGGTAAAAAAGCTGAGCCAAACGGACAGATTCCTGACAACCTCACAGGTTACAAAAAAACCCTCTCTGTACATTTCCCAAACAAAGCGGTGCTCTCTTCCTTCCATCCTTCCTTCCATCCTTCCTTCCTTCTGGACGATACAGTATGTGCCTGGTACTTTTTCGCAGGAAAAGCGGTCGTTCTGGGAGCAGAGGGCCGACGATCATTTGTCTGAATAAAGACAGAAACAGTAAAGAGCGGACAAAGTGGGACGAGCCCTTTAGGAAAACGCTGAAATTTCTGACTCGTATCAGTCAGAACTTTAAACCACAGGTGTGCCCACTCCACAGGTGAAGGAGAAACCTTCAGGAGATCAAATATTAATAGGGAAGCACTGAAATGAAAATTCTTGGCCGAACTTGAAACTGAATATAATGAAAAACTTTCCCGAAAACCAAATAACGAGAAAGACAGAAACGTCCGAACACCGAAAGTGCTTTTTTGCTATTTTCGGCCGATTAATTTCGGTGCTCGAACATTCGGGGTCTCCATAAATATTAATATCAAGAAGCTTCCTGACAGAGAACCACACAGAGTTTAAACACAGAACTTTCAGCTGAAACGATTTGTCGATTAATCAAGGTGGTGGTC